>JAKFQP010000885.1:53985-72574 GCA_023375905.1 Nycticorax nycticorax
CATAGAATCATAGAATCATAGAATCATAGAATCATAGAATCATAGAATCATAGAATCATAGAATCATAGAATCATAGAATCATAGAATCATAGAATCATAGAATCATAGAATCATAGAATCATAGAATCATAGAATCATAGAATCATAGAATCATAGAATCATAGAATCATAGAATCATAGAATCATAGAATCATAGAATCATAGAATCATAGAATCATAGAATCATAGAATCATAGAATCATAGAATCATAGAATCATAGAATCATAGAATCATAGAATCATAGAATCATAGAATCATAGAATCATAGAATCATAGAATCATAGAATCATAGAATCATAGAATCATAGAATCATAGAATCATAGAATCATAGAATCATAGAATCATAGAATCATAGAATCATAGAATCATAGAATCATAGAATCATAGAATCATAGAATCATAGAATCATAGAATCATAGAATCATAGAATCATAGAATCATAGAATCATAGAATCATAGAATCATAGAATCATAGAATCATAGAATCCCTTTGGTTGGAAAAGCCCTTCAAGATCATCGAGTCCAACCTTTAACCTAACCCTGCCATCCCACCACTAAACCCTGTCCCTAAAGACCAGAGGACTAAACCTCTTCTACCCTGTTTCCAGAGCAGCAGGAGCTTGGATGGGGTCTCCTGCAACCCAGCACCTACTCTCTGGGCTGCGCAGAGCAAACGGCGCCTGGCTGCCCCTGGGGACCCGGTACCTTGTGGAAGTCCTCCATGAACTTCAGGTGGCTCTCCTCGCAGATCAGCAGGTTGAGGTACTCCTTCCAGTCGGCGTGCACCGCCTCGATGTGAGCCTGCAACACAGGGGCGGGCGGCGGACGTCAACAGGGCGCCCCGTGTGAGGGGTGAGCCTGGGCTGCCCACCCGAAAGCACCCGTCTCCCTCTTGAGCAAACAACGCCTTGGCTGCCTGTGAAGCCACCCAGGTGCCCTCAGGTCAAAGCGAGGGTGGGAATAGCGGAGAGCTAGTCCAAAGCCGGGATGCTCCAATGGGAGCGTGGGGATGGGTGGAAGGAGGTGGCAAATCCTCTGGCCTTACGTCCCTCTTCCCAGCAAAGGTGGAATTTGCCACCACAATTTATCCTTTGTAGGTAGGCCCAGGAACGAGGAAGATGGGAAGAGCTCCTTGGGTTTATCTCGGCTCCTCCGATGGTGTTTACACACTTGCAGGTGAAGGAGATTTTTTCCCACTTGGCATCCCAGGGAAATGAAGCCAAGAGTCGTGCTGGCACCAGGTCGGGGAAGCCGGAGCCCATCCCTGATGCTCACCTCGATGGCGTTCTTCCCGGGGTGGTTCTGGGCGAGCAGCTGATCTCCATCCGCGTGCAGCTTGTTGATGGCCTCCTCCTTCTCCTCCAGCTTCCGATGGATGAAGTTCTAGATGGAGAGAGGCAAGATATTGATCCCCACGCAAAGCGAGGGGACCCCGGCTGCGTCCTGTGGCTGAGCTACTCTGAAAGGGCCCGAACGGCTCCACAAGCCAGAAGGCGTGATGTTCCCCTCCCGCAGCTCTTGCTTTTCCTTCCCTTGCAGATGTTGCTCAAGACGTGACTCTTGCCAAGTGAATGCTGAGATAAGGGGCAGGAGAATGAGGAAGCCCTTGAGCTTCCCCATGGCTTTATTTCTGGCAGGAGGTAATGATTAACCTTGCTATCCATTCGCCATCATCTCAAAGCGCTTTGTCATGGAGTGGGGGAAACTGAGGCATAGGGGAAGGAACAGTTCCTGCCCCCAGCCAGCCCCCAGCCCACTCCCTGGGCTCTGTGCCCACCTCCCTTGCTGCAAAGCACCCAGCCGGCACACGGACCTCGTACTGGCGGCGCCGGCTGGGGTAGTCCAGGTTGTGGTCGCTCCAGTCGTAATGGGTCCTGTCCTTCGCCTGCTGATCCAGCCAGTAGAGCTTGTTGGTGCAGCGCTGCATGTAGTCCTGCAGGGAATTCAGATCCTGCTGCCGCTGCTGGGAGCCGGCCTGGGAAGGGTCAGAGGGAGAGCTCAGCCCAAAGCTCCTCTTCGTGGGTCCCCTGGGGGTGCCGGGCCACCCCAGCAAGGGACCCCTGCAAAAGGGCTCTGCCCCCAATCTCAGAGGTCTCTTACCAGCAGCTTCTGATATTTGGCTTGGAAGTCGCTCGTGTATTCCTGGTAACAGAGGAGAAGCGAGCCAAGCATTAGGAGCCCGTCTCTGGGGAGTGGTGGTCTAGAGGGGGCTTGATGAGGGGGGGGGTGGGATTTGGGGTTTATGGGATTTGCCTCATTGTAAAGCTAGAGTTGGTCTACGATGCTCAGCTCCCAGGTTAAGCGTGGATCTGGGTGACCACCCAACCCAGTCCAGGCTGTAGGAGCTTGGATGGTGAGATGCCCTCGCCTTCATCAGCGGCTCAGGACGGGGCCAGCCCCGCGGGGCAGCAGGGAGAGGGGCAGGAGAGCTGACCTTGTTGCCTTCCTTGGTGATGTGTGGCCCGATGGCCATGACCTCGTTGTGGAAGATGTTGTGCTCTTCTACTTGGCTGTTGACCAGCGGCAGGTCGGTCCCAAAGCCCTTGGTGCTTAACGCTTCCTGCGGCACACAGGAGTTGAGGTTAGCGATGGGGGAACGGGATGCGGCGGCTAAGACCTGGGAAACTCCTCTCGGAGGTGGACACGGAGCTGGGCTTGGATGGGCTCCAGTGTCAGCGGCATGTGGGCGCCCGTGGGTGAAGGTGGCCATCCCGTGGGTGAAGATGGCCACGGGAAGGCCAGTTTGGGGGTTTTAACCCTTTTCTGGCTGGAAGAGCGTAGTGCTGGGCTAAAATGAAGAGGAAGGGCCAGGGAGTAGAGCCCAATGCAGGTGGTGACTGGGGATGCCAAGCCACGGACCCGAGGAGAGGCTGAGGCTGGTTCAGCCTTGGTGGGAGAAGGCTTTGCGGGGCGACCTAACAGCATCCTTCCCATAACCACAGGGAAGCAAACGGAGCCAGGCTCTGCAGGGTGGTGTGTGGGAGGGAGGTGGGAGATGTCGGGCGTAAAGGGAAACAGGGGAAGCGTGGACTGGGTATAAGGAGAAGCTTTTTCTCTCTTAGGACAGTGGGGCATTGGAGCACGTTGCTTGGGGAGGGAGCGCGGTCTCCATCCTCCGCTGGAGAAGGGCAGAGGTTTGCCCGAGCTCACCCAAGAGGTCAATAGCTAGGCTGAGCTTTTAGGAGTCCATCCCCTGGAGGCCAGGCTGGTGCCCTGCCCTGGGGACCCCTGATCCTCCGGAGCTTTTCCTCGCTTAGCCCAGCTGCTGCCAGCAGTGCCGCTTCCAGCGCCCATTCCCGGTGCCACAGCAGCGGGCCTTGTCCCATCACCCCTGCACCCTCCCTGGCCACCCAGCACCCCACCTCCTCCCCATGCTGCCTGCTGCTCCCAGTATGAAGCAGCCAAGGCTTCCAGCAGCCTGTTTCTCCATGGGGAGACGCACGAGGTCCTGCCTGTCCCCAGCTGGCGCCGCTGGCCAGGCAAGCGGCACCAATGGTCCCCTGGGTACCTGTTTCTCCTCGATCACTGTTGACCAGTTGACCTGGGGCTCAATATGCTGCAGGGGGAAGTTGTAGATCTGCTCGTGTTTCACGCGCAAGTTTGCCACTCGTTCCTTCAGCTGCCGGATGCTGCAGGAAGGGGAAGATGAGGGTGGGATGCGGGACGTGGGCACGGGCATCGGCTGGGGAGGGAGAGGGCCAAGGTTCCCGCGCAGCCGCCCCCTGCCAAGGGCTGCTCAGCTCATCTGCCAGCTGCGGGCAGGCTGGTACTGGGGGCTGCCCATATTCGGGGCAGGTACCACCCCACCGTGCGTCGTGCAGAGCGTCATACACGGCCATCAGCAGGCGTGCAGCCGTCCTCGCTATTCGCCTGCCGGCGGAGGGCTGCGGGCCGTGCACCTTAATGCGAGCTGGGCTGCGGAGGAGCCTGCGGTGCCTCCCCCAGCCGCAGGCAGGAGCTGAGCAGAGCCCTTGGAGGAGCATCCTCCCGCCCTGCGAGGCCATGGGGACAGGTTCCCCCCCCCGCCAGGTACTCACTCTTCTGTGATCATGTCACCCTGGGGGTGCTTCATGTGCCGGGCGACCGCTGCATCCCCATCCAGTACGTAGAGCAGCTTGTCGGACTCGGTGAGCTTCTGAGCCGTCAGGTCCTTGTACTGGGCGAGCTGGCATGCCTTGATCTTGTGCAAGTCCTGGGCAGGCAGAGAGCGGGGAGGAAGGGTCACGAGGGGAAAATAAACGGGATCCAGGAGGTCATCCCGCCACGCTGCCCCGGGACCCCAGGGAGGGGCAGGAGCTCTGCCATCTCCCGTCCTCCCAGGGATGGATTTTGCTTTCCCCTCGCCTGCGTTAGCCCCGAGGGAGGGCTGTGGCTGGGGGGGCTGCGTCGCCTCGGGATGCATCGTACCCGTTGGGAAGAGGAGGAATGGTTCAGGCTCCTGTTCCTCCATCCTAGCTGCCTGCTGGGATGCCCGCCCAGGGATGCCCGTGCCCCGCTCGGCACAGTGCTACCCAGCCCTGGGTAAGGGAAGAATTTCGGGGCCCCGTCGCCTGTTGCACCCTCCCACCTTCTTCCCACGAGCCACGGGAACCCGTGCGTCCCTCCGTTACGGATCAGGGCAGGGCTGCCAGAGGAGGGGAGATGAGACAGCAGCAGAGCAGGGGGGAGCAGGGGGGACAGGGCTGCTTCGGCGGCGCCCCGGTGCGTGGGGCCACAGCTTGCTTACATTTTGCATTCGGGAATCTGTCTCCACGATGTTTTTTTCCACCTGGTCGGCATTTTTCTGCAGGCGCTCTATGAGCTCGGTCAGCTCTTTGCTGGAGATGCTGGGGAGAAAGAGGAGGAGGAAGAGGGGGACTCGTCACCCCCCAAACCACGGCCACAGCCCTAAGCTGCTGGCGGGGGCTGCCCTGGGGGAGCGCTGACCCCGGGGGGGCCGGGGGCCAGCCGAGCCTGCCAGGCACTGCAGCTGCGCCTGACTCACCACCGCCTTTCTAACACTTTCCAAAATACTCGGCTGCTCTGCCAGGAGGGGGGCAAGCGGGTGGGGCCGTAGGGTCTCCGGCACGGCCGCAACGGGAGCGATGCTGTAGGTGAGCCTGAGCCTCCCTCGGCTTTGGAGCAAGAAAGAAAAGAGCTGTTTGGGGGGGGGGGGACGGATTGGGGGGGGTGTCCTGCGTGGAGCCAGAGGAGCCCGAGCAGCAGAGAGGACCTGGAGCCCCTGCACGCCTCCAGCTGGCCCCTCGGATGCTGTTGCCCGCGTGCTGGGCAGCCCCTGCCCGCAGCCCTGTGTGCGCCCCTCCATGCCACGGGCAGGGTTTCCTTGCTCTGCAATGAGTTATCCACAATTTAAAGCAAATAAAGGGACGGGACAGCAGGCATTGCATGTGTCCTGCGGTGCTTTGTCTCTCTCTAGGCGCTGGTTTTTGCTCCCAGGGCGACGCTGGTCCAAGCCTCTCCGGCGGCAGGGTTGCAGGGCCAGCCCAGGCATTCGCAGCCCCGCTGCGGGGACGGCTGAGCGAGAGCGGAGCCAGAACAACCCGTGATGCAGCTTTTGCATCGCCGGGCTTATTTTAAACATTTCGGGGGTTATTGAAAACAGTTTGTCTCCTTGCCTTTCGCTTTGGCTGCAAGGAGAGGTTGCAGCCTGCCAGGGCCGGCTCCGGAGCACCGTGTGCCGGGCGGCGTGCCAGGCGATGCCCGCAGCCTCCGGAGGCCAAAAACCGGGTGTGCTCCACAGCAGCCCCTGCAGCTGGAGGGCTCCCAGTGCCCGGGCTGGTGGCAAGGCTGGGGCTCGCGTCCCAGCTGCGCCGCTTTGCCATGTGGGCTCGAGCCAAGGCTGGGCTCCCTCCAATCCCAACCACCTCTAGAGCGGGGATAATGAGCCTTAATGACCTCGTTATGTGGTGGTAGAATTAATCTTTATATGGAAGTGTTAATTGCTGTTGTAGCTGCTGCTCCAGGAGTTGTGTGGCTCCTGCAAAGGCTGAAGGGCAGCGGGGGAGAGCAGGGCACCAGCGTCCCACCAGCGCTTGCTCGTGGGGTGAGGGGGCTCCTGGGGCAGCTCCTCACCCCCAGGCCCACCCAGCGGCTTCGTCAGCTCAGCTCCGAGGGGTCCCGCAGCACCTACATCCACCCCAGGGCAGGGTTTGACCACGGGAACTTCTCCAGGACAGCACGGGGCACGTCCTCCCATCTTCCACGGTGAGGGGGGGGCCAAAGCCCAGCGTGGAAGGGGCCCGTCAGCCGAGGCAGTCCTCTTCCAGGGCTTTGCGGGGGCTTCCCGGGATGCACACCCCTGCTCAGCTACCAGCAGGTAAGAGCAGGACGTGGCCTCGGCAGCCCTGTGCGCTGGGGGACCGCACGCAGCCCCCAGCGGGGACGTCCCAGCTTGCTGCCTTTCCAGGGTGGGCACTGGGGGAAAACGCTTGGCAAGCCCGGGTCGGGCCAGCCTCCTGCCTGGCACTGGTGCTGAGCTCCGGGACGCGTCCCTGCCTGCCACGCCTGCTATCGCTTTCAGCACCGCAGAACAAAACCAAACCCAGCTCCGGGCTTGTTCCTCCCTACCTCGAACCCTGCCCCAGGCTGCTGGAGCCTCGTCGCATCCGACAGCTCCGCAAAAGTTCACGGTTCCCTGGGAAGTTCTGGCGTGGGCAGGATTTACGCTGATTTCTTTTTATTCTTTTCTATTTATAGAAGCTGCATCATCAGGGTGGTACTGGGCATGGCTGGTGGTTTGTGTCTGCCGCTGCTGCCTGCCTGGCGCTGCCTGATGAGGAGCGGGATTAGCCATAATTACGGACCCTCTCGCATCAGCAAAACGGACCCACGCGGGCGTTGCCGAGCCGAGGAGCACCCGAAGGGGTGGTCGCCAGCTGGGTGCAGTGACTGCAAGGATGAGCCTCGTTTTCTGGTCAATAATCACAGCTGGAGGGCGCAGGGCTGCACCGGGAGGTGGCTGGATCCCGCTGCGGTGCTAGGAGCAGCTCTTCAAAACCTGCTCGGGGGTTTCTCCCAGTCCTCATCCCGTGTAAACCATGGAAAACGCCAGAAACCGGTGGAGAGAAAGTGGTTTGGAGCTGGGCAGCGTTGTGGGCCTGGGCAGGCGTTGGTGCGGCTGCAGACGATGGTTACCCAGAGCTGGCACCTCCTGCACCCCGAGAAAGCTTGCAGCCACCAAGGAGCCCTCCTCGCCTCTCGGGGACGCGCTGGGGGCCACCTGAGCCTTGAGGGCAGGAGAGGCTGAGTATCCAGGTGGGAGCTCGGGATGTTTTGCTGGGGTAGCCGGGAGCTGAACGGGCACCGAGCAGGGCTCGGGAAGAGCCGGCAGGGCTTGCCAGCTTTTGCCTCCGTGTTCCCTGCCGTGGTGTCAGTGTCTTCTAGCAAGCCCATGGGTGAATCTTCGAGGTTTCATCCATAGCATGGATGGAAAAACCATCCAGAAAAGCAGAAGAGCTTTGGGGCTTTTCTCATTCTGGTTTTGATTGAAGCTTCTAAATTTTACGGGGGAAATAAAATTAAGCCAGGGATTGTGTGGGATCTGTGGCAATGCTGCGTTCCAGCCACGGCTTCCTGAGCTGTTGCTGCTGATCTGGTCTAGCAAAGCTGAGCCTGGAGCCCAGCCTTCGTGCTCACTTTGCATCAGCAAAACTGATCTTGGGTGCTGGGAACCGGAGCGTGCAACAGCCAGCCCTGACACTCGTACTGGGGTACCGGCTTTGCTGGGAACGTCTTCCACAGCCGCGCTGCTGCCGCTGGACCAGCCAGGCCGGGTCGGGATGAACCGGGTCCGGGTGAGGATGCACCCCTCTCCCCTTCTCCATCGCTGCAGGCTGGGGGAATGGGGAGGGCAGGGGATGGCGTTTCCCTGTGTCAGGGTGGTTTGCCCGGTAATCCAGAAACTACCGCTTTGACGTGCAGTATCTGGGTGACCAGGGAAGAGAAAACGCAGGGCTGGCTTGGAGCAAGCAAGGACACGCTCGGCTCTAATGTGGGCATGGCCCTGCTGCTCAGCCCCAGCTGCCCTGGCGCAGGCAAGAAGAGCTGTGGGCTCTCTCCACCGCTGCGGTTTACAGGAGAGTCACCGGCCGGGGGGGTGACTGTCACCAGCTGAGGCTTTGGTGCAGGGGGATCTAAAACCTCCCATGGGAGACAGATCTCAAAACAGCCGCCGCGGTGTCGGGGGACCTGCTCCTGTGCTGAACGCGGCACGGGACCGTGAGCGGGGAGGGTGCTGTGTGCTCCGGCTCACCCCCACCGCTGCTGGAAATGCAGAATTAATAGGTGTGCAGAAGTACAGAAACCAGAGGGATCTTATTCTCTCTCACAGGATCTCTCCGATTTCTGTATTTATTTCTGCACACTTATCGCTTCTGTGCTCTCAACCAGCCAACTTGGGCATTACCGGTACGAGATCGTCAGCCCCGTTAATAATCTGCCTCCCCCCCACCCCAGTGTTAATAAAACACGAGGACCAGCGCGGTCCCTGTGTCCATCTGGCCGTCAAGCAGGGTGCCGGAGACATCGGCTGGGAAAGCTGAAGCCTGGCCTGAAATCTCCATGCCAGGGGATGGAGGAGGTCGGCTTCCCCCTGCCCTTCATCTGCCGAGAGGAGGAGGATGAGGGAGAAGCAGGAGGTGATGGGCGAGGCGGTGAGGAATCCTCGGCCGGGCCGGGAAGGGCGCGTGGATGGGGTTTGCAGGAGGTGGCTCTTTTGGGAAGGTGCTGGGAAGAGCCGTGGGGGCATCCAGGCTTCGGAGCAGGGTAAGGCAAAGGGCTGCCGGGGCCAAAACCCAGGCAGGAGGGGCTGGCCGGAGGACAGGGCGGTGCTGGGGATAAAGAAGGGCAGGATGCGGCCATAGCCCAGCTGGGAAGGGCAGCAGGGATGGGAGCAGAGGTGCTCAGGGCACGGCCCTTGCGGGGCTGCGGCGGAGGGAAGGGAAGCACAGAGCTTTTCCGCTCCAATGGATCAGCCTGCGTTTGGAAAATGGGGAGGGGAAAAAAAAAAAAGCCTGGAAAAACTGGCTTTGCCATTTCTGGAGCTCGTTAACATGTTCTGATCGGGAAGGAAACAATGACATCCCTGGTGAAAAGCTGCGTGCGGCAGAAGCTTCTTTCGTTTCAGCGTTGCCTTGAGCAGCTGTAGCATCGCCTGGCTGGTGCGAAGGACCCGGGATTATTCCCATGAGGAACGGGCGGGTTTTTCCAGGTTTCCCCGGGCTGGGGGGCTGGGAGGAGGCAGCGGCTCTGCGTGCTTCATCCACGTGCCGCGATGCTGACCGCGGGTGATGCTCCGTTTCTTTGGGGTTTGTGGTTTTTCCGTGGGTTTGTTTATTTTTTGGAGAGAGGTTCTAGAAAGGCAGACACGATGATAATTGTTGTGACATGGAAACTTTGCTCCTAAAGCCTCCACTTTTTTTTTTTTTCTCCATTCCTACTTTTTTTTCCCCCTCCCATCAGGTCGTATCCTTGCTGATAAGAGCACTTTTTGGAGCAAAATTCCCCAAGGTCGGCGTCTCCGGGATGTCCGCAGGTTCGCACTCTGGCTTTGAGCTTGGTGGTAGGAAATCCCTTCGACTTCTCCGTCTCCTTTTTTTCCCAAACAAGGAGGCTGTCTCACTAATCCCCCCAGCGAGGATGGTCAGATGGGTACTCCTGGAGTTTTGGCTGCTCCAGCTGAACGCGATCCCTGGGGAAAACTGCTGGGAGCTTGTCCCGTGGATCAGACGCTTGCTGGGAGGGTTACTGGGAAGGGTTCTGCCCCACTCTGGCCCCCAGCTCGGCAATGCTGGCCCTGCCCCTGCTCTCCTGCTGGGACACCTTCCCGTGCCCGGAGCTTCTCCGCAGCTGGGGCTGCTCGGCCAGGGATGAGCCAGTCGGTTGAGGACGGGGTCTGAGCACGGATCCTGGTCCTGCTTACCACATCCCAATACTGGGATGCATGGATGGAGCATCGGGCAGTGACAACCTACTGCTGCTCTCGGTTCCACCTCCGTTTAATGTCCCTTTATACAGAATTAATAGAAACCCCCCATACCCGTGTGAGCACTGCTGCTGCAGAGCAGCCTTTAGGAGGGACTTAAAGGGCACGAAGCCTCCAGAAGGCCACAGCACAGAGCTATAAATGCCCTTAAAGCTCCCCGAGCTGCAGCCACCACCGCTTGATATTCCCTTGTGCTGCTTATAATGACACTGGAGTGAAACCATGGCAGAGCAAGGCGACAAGGGCTGGGCTATGGGTAGTGTAATTCGGGTTTGGGAGAGATTAAGATCTGGCTCCAAACTCCAGAGCAGCGTGCCATCAAGCTACCCACGTCAGGGCGTAGCTGGCCAGCAGGGCTGCCGTGCTTGGTCCAGCTCGTTTCAATTATATTTATCTTCCCTCGTAGTAATGGTGATATATTATTGTAATGTGCATGGAAATTAAAGCAGAAATAGGCCGGGCGATGGCAGGGCTTGCTCCGCCATAAATACAGAGCAGCTCCCCTGACTCACCGGCTGTCTGGTCCTTCGTGCTGACTCCAGCCCTACCAAACAGCCTCTAGAAATGGGTGCCAGCCCGGCAGGCAGAGCCCTCCCCGCTTCGGCCCCAGCTGCCTGCACCCCCTCCGAGATGGGGACCGGGTCTCCCGCCACCATTAGGGGTCTGCGGGGCTGGGTGGATGCTCTCACCGGTGCACCCCAAGGACGAGCATCTTTCCTGCTGGCGGGAGGGTAACTTGCAGCAGCGACTCCGCAAGGCTGAGCTCAGTTTTCCACCTCCCAAGCCTGGACTTTCTAAGGGAGGAACGAACCTCCTGTTTGCTAAGCATGACAAGCGTTTGGTGAAGACAACGGGGAAGGAGAGTGATGGTTTGTCCCCCTACTATGACCCTATTCAAGGCTTCTGCCTTCCCTTCTAGGGACACACACACTATATATGCTAACAACACAGCAGTCATGGTCAGTCCCAGCTGAATCCCAGGACCTTACGCTACTGGGATGGGGTGAGCAAGAAGAGCACAAAGCAACAAAGTCCATGAGACAAAAGAAATGTCATCGTCATCATCCACGTTCCCCAGACAAGGTAGGGAGATGCCCACACCCCTACTGATGTGCCCGGGGTTGGATGGGGCTGGCTGCTGAGCCTGGAGACCACAAGCCCAGGCCAGAGGTGCAGCAGAGGTTCCCAAGGAGAGACTCGGACCCTGGTCCTGCTAATTTGTGCGTCCGAAAAACATAAACCACGGGGAATGCCTGCTGAGGAGCATCACCTGCAGACTGGGGGTAAAGTAAGCGCCGGTGCTGTGAGCGGCGTCAGGAGGCGGATGGATGGAGCTGCGGTCCAGGGTGCTCAGCTCAGGGCAGCCCCGTGGTTTTCCACCAGCCAAGCCGTGGCACAGCATGTGGACTCCTCTGGGGTTGCCGAGGCCGGACGAGTCGCAGCAGGCCAGAGGACCCGGCACCAAGTCATCTTCAAACCATTGCGGTTTTGCAGGATTTAATGCCGCTCCTGTTCTTTCCCTGCCGTTGCCCTATTAGAGCTTCAAAGCAAGCTGCCTTTCCTCCTTACTAATGCTAGCGTGGGGCCGGCCGGCCTCGAGACGCGGAGGCGGGTGCCACAAATGGCTCCTTCCTTGTTCGGAGAGGGGTTTGGCTGCCGTGGGGAGCTGCATCCCCGGCACGGCAGCAGAGATGGAGCGGGAAACCCGTCACTGGCCACCCCAACCTCTCGGGTCCCGGGCAGGGCAGCTTGGGGGTGGGCAGGGGAGCTGCTCAAAGCCCACACGCTTCAAGGTGCACTGAACGGGAGGCTGAAGGGCCGGTTTGGGGTTGGGGAAGGGTGGCCGTCTGCATCCAGGGGGACAACGGGCGTTGTTCATGGGCAGATTACAGCCCTGGGCTTGAGCTGCACAGACTCACCGAGATCTCGAGTCTCTGGTGCTGCTCATCGAGACGCCCCCATCATAGGAAGGGCTTGTCCCAAGGCTGAAGAAGCCACCAAGACCCACGGCGGCTCCTCGCCAGGCTATGACCTGCTGTAGGATGGCGCTTCCCGGGCAATCCCTAACTAAATCAGCTGAGCTCGGAGCCCTGGCTCCTCACTGCTTGCAGGAAACGTTCCAGCACGCTTGCCAAACCGGTGCTCGGTTATTGCCCTGTCACTGCTGCGCTTCGAAGGCTCGGTCACCTCGTCTAAGGTGCAGCTCCTGCACCCCAGCTGCGCAGCCTCGCTGAGGCGCAGGATGAGGCCGAGCCGTACGCTGTGTCGAAATCTCCGTCCCTGTTTACGGCGGGGGCGGTCGGTTGATTTTAGCAGTGTTGCTCTGTTTTTTCTAGCAGCAAAACTGGGCGGGAGCCGGCTGGGAGCCTGGCAGCGCCTGGAGCAGGGGACGGGGCGGCAGGAGCTCCTCGCTGCTTCGCAATTCTTCTCCAGCAAGTTGTTTAACCGGTCGGGCACCGGCTTCCCCATCTCGATGGTGGGGCTATTTCCACACGGTGGGAGTGTTCCCTGGATTCGCAGATGTTTGTAAACTCCAACGCAGGAATTAACAAATTGGGGCTAATGAGCACAGCCCTCCCCGAGGTGCGCACGGACAGCTGGGGCGCAGGGAGGGAGGGTGGCCCGAGGCCACGGCCCTGCGCTGCTTCCTCGGCTGCCACCAGCCAGCCAGAAAAATACAGATTTCAGCCTGGCCCGCAGCCTCCAGAGGTGCTTTGGCACCCGCCCGGAGCTGGCGGGGCTCGCGGGCAGGGCAGCAGGGGGAAGACGGGCTTCCCGAGCCCCATCCGCTGTCGGATGACGCGAGCGCAGGGTCCCCGGAGCTGGGCAGGGCTCGGAGCGCCGCCGTGGGGACCACGAGGTGGGTACCCGGCACAGGGGAGGGCTGGCTTCTCCTGCCCCCCAATGCCCTGATGCTGCTCAGAGTGCCGAGATGCCAACGCAGGTGTGGCGTTCCTCATTTTCAAGCCTTCCACTAACACCGCCAAAGACTAGAAGTGCAACGGGGTATTCACACCATCCTTCAACCGTGGGAACGCTGGGGCCATCAGGGTGGCACATGCTGAGCCTCAGAGGGCTCCGTGCCACCCGTCTGCTCCTGCCAGCCCTCCCCGGGGCAGGAGCTGGCAGCAGAGAGTGCCCCGGGCTTGGGGAGCAGGAGCCTGGGTGGCCCTGCCGAGCCGGCCGGGCTGCTGGGGGAGCCCGTCCCTGGGGCTGAAGCTGGAGCCTTGGCACGAACGGGGGGAAGCTCAGCCAACACCAAAGCCTGAGCACCCACCATGCCAGGGCAGCACCCGCCCCTCTCGGGAACTGCCCTCCTATGGGCCACGGCCCTGCACCCACGGGCAGGGAGCAGCAAGGGGCTCCCCCACCTTGGAAGCTGTCAGCGCCTTTTGGGGTGACCAATCGCTTTTGGGGTCCCTGAAGGCACGTCAGCCCCTGTACAGCTCCCCAGTTTGCTTCCCAAAGAAGGATTTTTGGGAGCAGGGTGGCTGCTCCGAGCCCATCATCCAGGGCAGGTGCTGATGGAGAGGGATGGACAAGCCATGGGCTCCAACCTGCACCAGCCATCCCGCTCCCTGTGCTCCAGAGCCCCCGCAGCTCCCCCGGGAAACGCACGGATACGCTTCTGAATCGATCCGAACATCCACCTCTTTGGAAAAACATCCCCTGTGCCACCCTCCCTGCGCAGGCAGGGGCTGGGGGCTGCCCGCTCTCCAGCCCCCCTCCCGCAGCAATGCATCGCGCAGCCCGGAGAGGGGCCGAGCCTTCTCGGCGTGGGTGAGGGGGGGTTTTACATCTTCTCCCTTTTAACCGTGCCCTTTCACGGGGCGCGTTCAACACCTGCTCTTCTTTTTATGGCCGGCACAAACTGAAACGCGTCCCCATCCCATGGGAAAGAGCCGAGGAGAAGACGATCGACTGAATACTTGGTCCCGATGGACCACATGGGTGAAGGCTGAGGACAGCAAGACTTTTTTATGGTTGGTTTTTCCCCCCTAAGATCTAATCCAGCACACGCCTGGAAGCGAAGGAACCTGCCGCTACTGCGATGCGAGGGGGGACTGGGGAAAATCCATCTCGGTGCCTTTCAGCGGGCACCGGAGACGCGGATGCAGCTCAGAGAGGAGCTGACACCTCGGGGGGGGCCCGCACCACCTCGGGGGGGGCCCACACCACCCCGGGGGGTGCCCAGGCTCCGCCAAGCCCCGGCGCCGGGAGGGGATGCTGCGGGATGGGAGCCCCGGGGTCGCGGCGCTGCTTGGCCCGGGGGGAGCGGGGCGGCCCGGGGGGAGCGGGGCGGCCCGGGGCCGGGACTCTCACCTCTTCTTCTGCACGGAGGGGCTGTATTTCCCTTTGTTGCGTTTCCTGAAGAGCGAATGCATCGCGTCCCCGGCACGGCGCCCGCCGCGCTCCGCCTGCTCTTCCCCCGCCGCCGCCCGCAGCCTCTGCGCCGCACCGGGCCGGGCCGGGAGGCGGGGACGGAGCCGCGGGGCCGGGGCTGCACCGCCCCTGCCCGCCTTCTGCCCATCCCTGCCCGCCTCCTGCCCGCCCCTGCCCATCCCTGCCCGCCTCCTGCCCATCCCTGCCCGGCCCGGGTCCCCCCGCCCCGCAGCATCCTCCCCCAGCGCATCCTCCCCCGGCTTCCAAGGAGCCCAGCGCTCCCAGTTCCAACCCTGCCCGCAAGGGCCGGACCCCCCCACCCCAAAATGTGTAGGGTGCACCGTGACCCCTCCCTGGAGCCCGGGTGGGCAGGTGGGGAGCAGCAGAGCCGGGGTGCTCCTCCAGCCCCGATGCGGCCAGGGGCGATGGGTGCAGGCGTGGAGGGGCAGCCAAGGGGGCGGCTGCCTCCCCCCACACCGTCTGCCTCGCCCCAGCACCTCCCGGCTGCTTTCTGACTTTCAGAGGGACTGGAGAAGCACAGCTCCTTCTAGGTGCCTCTTTCCCCGGGGGCTGCAGAGCCAGTGCCAGGGCAGACCCCCCCCAAGAAAGGGGGACCCCCTCCTCCCCGGGGGCTCGGTCACAGGCAGCGAGAAGGCACGGCGATGCTTCCCCCAGGCCTGCTGCAGCCTAAGAGGTTTTGCTCACACATCCCCAAGCACACAGCAGTCAGCAATTAGGACCAGCTCTGGCCTTTTTATCCCGGGATTTGGTGCCCATGTGGGATTAAAGGCCTGATTGTAGCGTCCCCACCAGCCCCAAATCCTCTGCTGATTTTCATTCTGGGGGCAAGTCAACGCACGCTGTGACCTATTGATCCCGATCCCCTGCGGACGTCAGATCGCCTCTGCTGCGGGGCGGCTCGACCCAGGCGCCCTCAGAGAGCGCAGAGCCCTCCGGCCGGCGAGACGTTCCTGCGCGGGTCCGGCTTCGCCTGCCCGGGGTGCTGGGTGGCCGTGGGGCCCGGCGGCGACAGCGCAAGGCAAGTGTGCGTGTGTGTTTGTAGGAGGGTTTCCTCCATCCTGGCTGGTTTTGGGGGGTGAGAGGCAGCTTTCTTGTGGGGCTGAGCGCATCGGCACGCAGCGGGGAGGCTGCTGGAGGCTCTGCGGCACCGGCATGGTCCGACTGTGCTCAGAAACCCGCTCAGCTGTGAGGTTGAACCCCACAGCCGATGCCCTGCAGAACCCTGACCCCGCTCAGAGCCTGCAAAATAGCAATGCTTTGTGTTTTCATGGCCTCGTCCAGCCAAGCACCTTCAAAGCTTTGGTGAGCAGAGGAGCATTTAATGCCCTCGCAGGTGCCCAAGGCCGTGCTGTAGCCTGGTCTGGTGGTCCCATGTCCTGGCACAGTGGCGGGGTCCTCCTGGGACCGAGCTGTCCGTGGGGTGATGCCGTGCAATGAGACTCATACCCCACCCGCTGCCGGCGGGGCGAGGCTGGAGCAGCCCGACGGCGGCCGCCCTCCCACACCAGCCCCGAAACAGCCTGAATTGGGGCGGCTGGCCTGGCCCCACGCTGCCTGGGGCCGAGTTTCTGGGCTTTACCAGTCACCAGCCATGATGCCGCTGGTTTATCTATAACTGAGGTTACGGCTTTGTCTTCAGGGTGCCCAGCTTCAGTTTTTGCTTCTAAACAGGTTCAGGTTGTGAGCATCCCCTTGGTAAGAACCGTTCACCCAATCCCCCTGGTCCCGGGGAATCCCTACGGGCCGGGAGGCTGGCAGTGCCGTGAGCCTGGCACCCTCCCCACTCCAGCCAGGCGGCACTGCCGGGCTCCTGCCTGTGCCAAGGAGCAGA
Source organism: Nycticorax nycticorax (assembly GCA_023375905.1). Classification (NCBI taxonomy): domain Eukaryota; kingdom Metazoa; phylum Chordata; class Aves; order Pelecaniformes; family Ardeidae; genus Nycticorax; species Nycticorax nycticorax. The sequence continues at coordinate 70,245 of JAKFQP010000885.1, forward strand.
CCAGGCTTTCCCTATTTATTTTTTTTGGGTGGATGATTTGCCCGGTGCTGCAGTTCGTTCAGAGGCTGCGAGCATCCCCGTGCCCAGCCAGGCAGCACCCGCATCCCCATCCTCCCCGCCCCGGGCAGCGTGCGCTGGCCAGGATCCCGAAACAAGGGGAGGCGAGGAGGGAGAAACCCAACCCACCTACGTCTATTTTACCCTGTGAAGTTCTGCGTGTCTTTATTTGCTCTAGAAACACCGTCTGCTTTTCAGGCATCCCCCCCCCACCTAGCGGCAGCACATTCCCCAGCGCTCAGGGGACCCCCACGAGCCGAATGCATCCCGGAGCCCCCCTCCTTCTTAAACCCTTTGCGGAGGTGAGCAGAGGCCGGGTTTAGGGATGAAATGCCTTTGCCTCCCGGAGGGTTTTTGCGTTACATCTTCGCCTGCGCCAGCTCTGCAGCCTTAATCCTCCTAATCTCCCCGCATCTCTGGCGTGGCTCATTTTTGTGTGCGAATGCCCTTGAGAGCCGCAAAGTTGCAGCTGCTGGGCGAAACGCTGGGCGGTGAGAAACTCTGTTGTAGTGGAAAACTATGTCTTGTGTAAACTGCCCAGGTATTTTGCCTTTACGTTGGCTTGGGATTAGAGGCGCTGTACAAAAGCGTGCTTTTGGGGACCTGGGGGCCTGTGGTTTGGGGGTGCTGGCAGCTCTCGTACGAGCTCCGGTGCCTGCCCAAAGCACCGCACACCCCGTGCTGAGGTTTTCTCCCCAGCTGGGGTCTGCCCGAGCTACAGCTCAGAGCTGAGACAGGAGGGTTTGGGGTTTTTTTGCAGGGTTTATTTTGCAGATGAGCCTTTCGGCAGCTTTACCAATGCAGCCGGTCCCCGCTGCGCTCTGTGCCCCCCCGTCCTGCTGGACCTGGTGCATCCCCATGCTGGTTCCCGCAGCCGGTGCCACCGGATCCTCTGAAGCTTCCTGAGCATGGATGAAGTTGGGGTGTCCCTGTGCTGGGGAGTGGGCTTTGGCCCTGTCATGCCCGGGGAGCTGCCGAGCAGGGCTGAGCCCCTCCGCGGGGCAGCCGGGAGCTCGTGGAGGGGGGGAAGCCAAGCCCCAGGGGTGCGCTGGGTGCTGCTCACAGGGACCCCGAGAAGCTGTGCTCAGGGCTGGAGCCCACCGGGACCCCCCCGCCCAGCCACGCTCCCATGGCTCCTCTCCAGCCCTTAAACCAGCCCAAAAGCTCCTTCCACGGGGGTGAGCAGCTCGAGAGAGGCAGCGATGTGGCAATATTGACTTAATCTGGGTAAGAAGCTCTTGAGCCACTGCCGCGGGAGGGGAGCAGGAGAGGAGCACGTTTTATGCAACGAGATTGCATTTTCCTGGCAAGCCCTTCGCTGGCGTGGATCCCACACCCTGCTGAGCTCGCCCTGCTCCACCCTGCACCGTCCCCATCGCCGCCGGCCGAGGCCGACCCCGCTGCCGAGAGGTGCGGGATGGGCACCAGCTCCCGGGGTCTTGCCCCCTGCCGACACCTTCGCGATGGGCTTGGCCATCCCACCGCGCCCCACCGTCCCACCCCGTGCAAGCCCATCCTAATTCGGGAAGGCCTCAGGGCTTGCTGGGGCCAAGCCAGCAGGGTTGGGCAGAGGCATCCCCTTCCCCGTGCCCCCCCCAAAAGGCACCGTGGCCCCGGCATGTCCTGCGGTGCCAAGGGGTTTTGGGGACCCCATTGCAGGATAGGAGCCAGGCAGGGGGATGCTCAGCCCCGGAGGCTTTTCAGCGGCATTTCCCAATGAAGAACTTGAGGATTTAGCTTTGGATGAGGGAAGGGGGTAAAAAAAATCTGGGAATTTCTTCCAAAAGCTGAGACACTTGGTGGAACACAAACCAACAGTGGATTGGCCAAAACCCCGTCTATTTTCTGGGTGGGACTTTTTGACAGCCCTCCTCGGAGGGGCCAGCCGAACCGCTCGCTCCCGTGTCCGGGGGTTTTCTGGCTGTCGGGGTGGGAAGGGATTTCCCGCTCGTGGCTGGCACGGCGCAGGAAAGCAGGGCACCGAAACACCTCCGCGCTGCCGCTTCCTTCTCACCGGCTCCCACGTGCGCAGGAATGCAGCCCTGCTCGTTCCTAACTGGTCCTGCGCCAGGCAAAACCTCCCTCGGCTCCTTTTAAGGCTGGTTTTGCTCTGAAATCAGCAGCCAGCCTGGCTTCTCCAGGGGCTCCGGCCCCATCCTGCAGCCCCCGTGAGCCTCCCCCCCAGCTTGAAACGGGTCTTGCAGGATGTGGTGGGGCTCAAAGGACCCCGCTCAGGGCTTCGTCGAGCTGCAAGAAATAAATAAAATAAGTGC
>JAKFQP010000886.1:7098-78900 GCA_023375905.1 Nycticorax nycticorax
GTACCCCAGGGGTCAATACTGGGGCCAATACTGTTTAACATCCTCACTAGTGACCTGGATGCCAGGACAGAGTGCACTCTCAGCAAGTTTGCAGATGACACAAAATGGGGAGGATCGGCTGATACACCCAAGGGTTGTGCTGCCACCCAGAGGGACCTTGACAGGCTGGAGAAATGGGCTGAGAGGTATCTCCTGAAGTTCAACAGGGGGAAATTAAAAGTCCTGCACCTGGGGAGGAATAACCCCAGGCACCAGTACATGCTGGGGGCTGACTGGGAAACAGCTTTGCAGAGAAGGACCTTGGGGACCTGGTGGACAACAAGCTGACCACGAGCCAGCAATGCACCCTCATGACAAAGACCAAAACATCCTTGGCTGCATTACAAAGGGCATTGCCAGCAAGTCAAGGGAGCTGATCCCTCCCCTCTACTCAGCACTGGTGTTCTGGAGTTCTGTTTCCAGTTCTGGGGTCACCAGCACAAGAAAGACATGGACTTACTGGAGCAAGTCCAATGCAGGGCCACAGAGATAAGTAAGAGACAAGAGCATCTTTGATATGAGAAGAGGCTTAGAGAGCTGGGACTCTTCAGCCTGGAGAAGACTAGGCTCAGGGGGGACCTTACCACTGGGTATGTATACCCAGTGAAAAGGAATGAAGAGGAGGGAGCTACTCTTCTTGGTACTGCTCAGTGCCAGAGCAAGAGGTAATGGTCACAAATTAAAAAAAAAGCAAATTCAATCTGAACACAGGAAAACACTTTTTTACTATGAGTGTGGCCAGCCATTGGAACGGGTTGCCCAGTGAGGCTGTGGCATCTCCGTCCTTCCAGCTATTGAAAACTCAGCTGGACACAATCCTAGGCAACCTGCTCTAGCTGATCCTGCTTGAGCAACGGGGTTGGAGTAGATGATCTCAAGAGGACCCTTCCAACCTAAATGATTCTTTGATTCTGTGCTAAATAAACTGTGTTTGGGATGAGATTAAAAATTATGGCAAGAGCTTTCACATTTTACAAATGGATTGTAAGTAAAAAAATTAAATGTTAATCATTAGAAAGATTACTGTTTAAGTAAGAAGAATAGGCAAAAACTTCTAGAAAGCAACCCTTAGCTGGATGGATTATTACCAAGCCACTGTTAGCAACATTTAAAGAAATAAGAGGGGGAAAAATATATTATTTCAAGTTGAATTAGAGCTGGTAGAGTATTAAAAATCAATTCTTCTGTACCGAGCTAATTGCATCCTGGGTTCGTTTAACTCTCTGCATCTCTGGTGTCTTTTCAATAGTAGTTCCAGTTCCAATATCTTCTTTATATAAAATCTTAACATTTAGAATGAAGACAACAAGGTTAAGCATACAAAACACAATATTATTTCTCCTAGAGAGTGAATCACAGGCTCACGACATGATTCGTACACAACAGTGGAGGCTGAAAGCCAACTCAGAGGATTATCTGCAGTCACTGCCTTGTTGCCTATCTGCAGTCTGCCCTACCACGAGTGCCATTTGTGCAAAAAAGGGGCTGATCATTTATATTTGTAATAATGCATTTTAAGTAGAATCTCAAAACATTTGTAGGCTAATTTTAGGATTGAAGACTAATTTTTGTTCTCATTTATTTTATTACGTATTACACAAATGTCTTCCACTTACTTTCTATGCTAATGGTGCTAGTGGCAAAATGACAGAGCAGACTTTAGGCACTTCATGGTAACACATGAAATGTGAAACAAGTCAGGCAGACAGTTCAATTTTCACTGAAAGAAGACAGTTGCAGCACAACATGAATGTACTACTTACACAGTAACAGGACAAATGAGAGGTGGACACTAGTAATACCAATTTAAGTACAAGACTGATTATTTAACTCACAGCTATGTCTATGTGAAAGAGTGCAATCAGGGCACTCCACAAAACCCAGTAGATAAAAAGGGGTAGCAAACCCCAGCTAAATGTACTTAGAATAAAATTAATTTTGTTTGAAAAAGTTCTTATACACATTTAAGCAGATCAAGAACATAAGTACCTGTAAGGTAAGAGCCGAAACCAGTTATATTACTAAACATAATAAACTGTATTTTTTTGAATGAGAACCAAAGCCAGAAAATAACGATACCGAGCTGAAATTCTTCTGGTTTTCTTTCACACGCAGCATTTCTGGTGTGTCTTGTACAACTGTAACTTTTCCTTTACTGTTCTGTAGGTCCCACTGATACTGAAGCTGTTGAAAAAGTTGAAGTAAAATGTCAAATGTTCACTCTATGCCACAAAAATTTACTCATAGAGTTTTATTTGAAGATGAGGAAAAAAAATTCAAGTACACCTTATAAGGAGGTCATTTTAACACCACCATTAGTGATCTAAAGATGTACCACAGTTACATATATTCTCATTTAAATTAGCAATAGGAGATCCTTAACTAGATTCACTGAAAAATCTCGAAAGGTGCCAGATTGTATCTAAAACAATGTAGCTCAACAATGAAAGTTAAAGATGACACGTCAGATTGTGGAGTTCTGTTACTGACCATACAGTCTTGCAGGTAGTCCCACTGACAACAACAGACATCTTCTGGAAGTATAATTCTCTATTACTTGCAAAGGAATGGTTAAAGCACTGCAGCAGAAAGGTTTTTCCCAAGAAAATTACAGAATCATTTTGGTTCCCCGTGTGATGCATAAGTGGGCTGCTGCATGCATAGTGGACCTTCTAACTGAAGATATAAAGACAGCCTGGTTGGGATTAGAGTGATATCAGGACCTTATCAAATGAAAAAAGGCTAAACATTTTTTACTAGTTGACAATAACAGTAATTATTATTTATATACATACTGTGCTAAAATTCTTTTGATTCTCACGGACTCTCTGCATTTCTGGTGTGTCTGTTACAGGCACGTAGTATGGCATGGTCCTTTCTGCATCTTCCTTATACTTTTTCTGATAGAAATACAAAATAGATTCCATTAATACAAAAGCAGTAATAATGATCTGGCATTGCTTATTGTTGCAGAGTGCCCGTCTCTATGGAAATGTGAGCACTTCTGCATCTGATATAAATTCAGATTGTGCCTCTGTGTAAGATTTATTTTAAACGTGAGGCTATTAAGGAGTAGGAAAATTAAGCTAAATTTACTTAGAACAAAATTAGCTTTGGTATTGCAAAAGCAATAGAAATTATTGTTTCATTTTATAGTCTTAAAATAAATTAATTTCAATATTGAAATGGACTTTCAGAGTAAGAGATGCCACATCACAGCTCCAGAGAAATTTGTTTTTCTGGTGTACCTCCTGAATGTTGTGACAGGTAGTTATTTAGGTGCTCCAAATTAGTATCCACTTGAGTTTCCCACGTGAACAATGATTAAATTGCTTTACTCAAGATACCTGGCTTGAAAGGTTCTTGACTTGCTGGGCATGAATAATCTCCGGAGTATCGACAACACTGGTGTAGTTGGCTTTCTCCATTTCTGCCAATTGTTTGTATTTGATCTGTTGGGGAAAGCTCACATTCAGGTGCCTTATACATATATTGACAACAATATTCATTTGGGTTCATCAGAAAAAAAACGTGTTAATACATTTTCCTTTAAAGAAGACATCAGATGTGTTATATGAGAGATTCACACAGACCTGGCTGGCAATGTCAGTGGCATTCTTTGCTCTCACAAAATCTGGTGTCTCCAAAGCCAGTTCTGTCAGACCTTTTCCTCTGATTTCTAATTCCAAGGCTTTTTTGTACTCTTTCTGCAGACGAAGACAGTAAACAGGTATTTTGTCAGTGCAAATGCAATACCTTTAGCAACTTCAGATAGTTTAATGACCACACTACAAAATAAGAATGCTACTAATATAAACTCACAAATAAACCCACAAATTATGTCATTAAAGCGTGTACTTTATGACTTAAATCCTGAGAACAAACAGCCCTACTCCAGCAGTAAATGGAGCACGCTACAGACCAGCTGTATTAAGGTCACTCTTCCTTCTCACACCTCACACATCTCTAAGTGTAAATTCCTCTAAGTGATCAGTGATCAGTGCAAAGAAGTAACTTGTACAGAAGAGAAGCAACAGACAGCGAGCAGCATATGAAACGCATGCGGTAGCGAAGAGTGGTCACAGATGTTTCACGGGGAGCCCATCCAAAAAATGCAAGGTGTCAGGATTCTCAGTGACATTTGGAATGAATACCCCCCTTAAAAACTCAGTGCTGCAGCAGCCACTCTTCCAAAAGAGATCTTCCACTAAGGTCTAAAAGATTTATTTTGTATAGATCGGTATAATTCATAACTCTCTATGCCAACTCTGCTGAACTTAACAGAATAGGTCTGTAATAGTCTGGTAACAAAATACAGGCTCTTTGAACAACTCCAAAGTTTTGCACTACTAAGTACAAAATGCTGTTTTCAGTAAGGATGCTCATCTTAAGAGTATTTTGTTAAGAAGCAAAAATCAGAAGTAATGCTAGAAAGTTACTGGTTTCAGCTTTCAGCCTGATGATGTCAAGGCTTTTAAAATACGAGCTAATCTTATCCTATAAAAACAATCACTATAAAATATTGATTATACCAGTCCACCACATAAATAAAGTAGCTGTTAGGTTTGCATCCTGACTGTCTGCTGGCCACCTTTCTCCATCAAAGCAGGGAAGACTGCCTCGGCCATCAGTCCTGCAGCTGCCAACTGGGCATCAGTCCTGGGCAGGGATTGTCCATGAGCGTGGCTGGTGTTTCTGACTCCCCCGTCAAGCCTTAAGCATTCAAAAAGAGCTCTTTGCTGCCCAGCACACCTCCCAAAGCAGAAGTATGCCAATCTGGTTCCCTCATTGTAGTCCCTTTCTGATCTCTCACTTTGCTTCTTGTTTCCTCAGCCTTGGGTTACCTGCTCCCGACCTAAGATGCCTAGTTTACACAACTGACACCTCTGGTTCCTATGCGTAGCCTTGCTGCATCACAGAGCTGGTTTAGTCTATTCCTTGTCTGATCTGACTATTGATCACAGCACGTCTTTCCCACCTATACTCCTGACAGTAACTGCAAAGCCAGAAAAGAGCTCACTTGAAAGTTCAGGCTCCCAGTTTTATCCTTAATCACCCATACACATCCTGTTTTTTTCTCCCTACTCAAGGGTTTCTAGGGAACGACAAAGTTCATACTAGTGTTATACAGCCATAAGCATTTATCAGTTGGAGGCTGTTACATACATTCAGGTATTTTCCAAATAGCTTTTGACATACCTCGTTCAGGATTTGAGTTGCATTCTTCGCTCTTAACATGTCTGGAGTCTCCTCTAAAGCTGTTAGTCCTTTACCTTTGACACCTTCCTCCAGATCCTTCCTGTACTCTTTCTGCAGAAGAAAGAAAATGAAAACTGCAAAGCCAGACTAAAGAGAGTTCGACAGTCTACAACTTTGTTGCAAAAATTAAAAAAGAAAAAGAAATCCCAAAATCTCCAAAAGAAAAAAAATTTTTTTTAAAACAACAAAGAATATTGTATAGGGTTATGTAAGAACTACCGCAACAGAATAGAGTATAGTGATTATTGTTCAAGATAAATTGCAAAGGCACACACATACACATGGTACTATGGAACAGTTAGGCTGATCAATGTCAGAAAGGGACACAGTAAATAAGAATACAGTTAACAAACAAGGAAATAAATGTCCACGACAAATTAGATCACAAAATATATGTAAATGCTTAATGCTTAATGTGAATGGTTAGGAAAAAGAAAGTGGTGAAGAAATGTTGCTGAGAATACTTAGTCGAATTATTTAACTTCACAGAGGAAATAAGCACAGAATAACTGCTACCTCGCTTGCTATTTTGGTTGCATATTTGACATGTAATAAGGATGGTGTAATCTCCAAGCCAGTAAGGTTTCTGCCTTTCATGGACTCTTCAAAGTCCTTCTTATATTCTTTCTAATGAGAGTAAAAAGAAAAAAAGCAAAATAGCAAATATTTGTTACATCATTTTTAATTACATGAAAAAATTACCAGGAGGATGGAGCAGTGGTTTGGTATTAATGTCAAATGACAATCTGCTACAGTCAATGCCGTGAGCATCTAAAGCAATAAATCCTGTTTCTAATAAAGCCCATGAAACAGCTCATCGCTTGCAATGGAAATAGGACCTGACCCTGCCTTTTTTTTTTTCTTTTTCTACTGATTTGTATATGCAGAGAAAACATTCGATGGAGTCACTCAAACATAATGACCAATGGGCTTATACAACTGTTTTTCAGCATGTATAAGCCTTCATCTGTGACAGAACAAGATTATACTTCAAACAAACAGAAAAGAACTGCTTGAGGAAATAGAATTACAGGTCAATGAGGAACACTATAACAGTAGAGACAAACAGGAAATAAATGTGTTTCTCAAAAATAAATGTGTTTCTCAATAGGCGAAAAGAATAACCAGGGTGCTTCCTGTGGACTACAGTAACCGACACACATACTATACTCGTGTTGCAAAAGTTTAGGTGAAATGTATTTCATATTACATTTCTTCTAAAGACTCGAAGACATGCTTAAGCTTCATTTACTGAGAGCTTCTAACAGCTTTGCTGATAGCTTCTGACAGATAATATACACTTCGTCGTGACACAGGAAAGCTTCATGGATTTTAAATGTAGTACTTCATAACCAATATAAAGAAATGTGATAAAGCTATAATTTTTTCAGTCTATCAGCATGCACAAGATGCAAGTATAATTGTCCATCTAAATCACTGTGAAAGTTTAACTGAAAAAAAAAAATTTAAAGTTTTTTAGTCTATCAGTATTAATTTTAACCATACCTCACTCTGCATGAGCTGAGATTCCTTTGCAGTAAGGTATGTTGGAGTTTCAAAGTCCAACATAGGTTTTCCTTTTTCCTTCTCATACTTTTCTCTGTATTTCACCTGAGAGGAAAAGAAAAAAGTTACCCTCCTAAATAATCAAAGAACCAACTCATCGACTAATATGTGCCTACTTTGGTCAACAGATCTGTGGTAAAAAATGAATGTCTAATACTGTTTACCTTCCTGAAATCCATATTATTGACCAGAAAATGTAAAATCAAAGGTCAGGCTTTCAGCAGAATGTGTGGAGCCTAGAATTCTACTGATTTATTTCCTGTTGCAGAGAATAAGCAGTGTCAGCTCAGATTTCAGCAGTTTACTGATCACAGGAAGGAAGACAGGTAGCTGTAAAAATGTAACTTGAAGGCACTCAGACTGCTCATGGCCCTGGCTGAGTTCAGCCAGTTACATGTCAATGAATTGCTGGAGTGTTAGTGGCAGGGCTTGAAAAGATGCGGTTTAGCGACTTGCTAACTAATTCTGTGCATGAGTGTCCAGGAAGTAAAATGCCAACAAGGATGAAGATATTCTTGCTTCAAGTTATAATATCCAGCCCTTTAGGGCATCGATTTTCAGACTGCTGCATGAGGTAATGCTATTCTTTGGCTGAGAGAGATCTCAAACCGGAGCAACAAGTAGCAACTTGTTTAACTACAAACTGATTAACAACCATTTTCTTATAGTCCTTTGCTATGTAACTTTTTTGCTCTTCCATGCCATGCAGCAGAACAGTAACTATGGCCCTTTGTGTTCTAGCATTAATTTCTCTCTTGCTTTACAGTCAATAAATACCTGGAAGAGAACCTGGAATAGAGAGGATTAGAGACCAAATCAGACTATGAATTTCTCTGGAATGATTCACCGTTCATTGTATTCCAGAGGGAAAAAATGTCAGACACATTTAATAGCAGCAGTAGGTATTGTTTTGGTTAAAGCAATTCTGGATGCTGAAAAAGATTGGCAAGAGCTCTCCGTTGTATCACTTGAGGATAGAATGGATAAAGCAGTTGAAAACATACTGTCAGCAACAACCCTACTTCTTTCAATTTCCAGTTTCTGTGATTACCAGGTCCTTTTTCTACATACAAAATCACCCTGATAAATGTATTATAGTGTGTAAAAACATCCATATACAAAAGAAAGAAGTAATGTTAAGATCTACTCTAGAATGAAGAAATCATTCAGATATTTTATATGTGTTCTAAACTTGCAAATGTGCAAATATTTCTCCTTGACTTGTTTACTCAGGTGTGCAGTGTTTATCAAGCAGATAGGCACAGAGATTGTTATATAGTGGAGAATTTTCTAGGGTGACTTCAGTGATGGAGACTGGTACTCAGTGAGTGAGGTTAATGAGAAACACATGTCCAACTTACGTGGCTCTGTAGTTCTGATGCCTCCCTTAGATGAACCTGCTCAAGATTATCTGGCACCACATGGTAGTGACCCTTACTCTTCTCATATTGCTTCTTGTACTGGTACTGAAGGGAAGGTGTCAAAAATCATCTCAATAAAAAAAAAATCCCTCAGCAAATTTACTTCTTAGGTCCAATCAAAGCAACACTTCAATGGAACATCAAAGAGAAATTAGAAATACAAAAAGCAAAATAAAACCAAGAAGTTTAACTCCCAGTATCAGATATCACTTCTAAAGATGTGGGTGAGCAGTTATCTTTTTTTGACTACTTTGATTGCAACAAAGATTTTTGCAAAACCAGGATTAAAAAAAGAAAAAGAAAAAAGAAAACACAGTGGATACATGAAAAGGCTGTACCAGGCAACAATGATTTTTGTCTTTTCTCAGTAAAATTATCAAGTATTTTGTTAGGCATAATTCTGTACATCTACAATGGGGGGATGTTAAACATAAAGATCAAATGAAAAAGCAGACAAAAATAAAAAATTTAAATATAGTAAGCAGTAAGGAAAAAAGTAAAAAAAGAAGAAAATAGTATTTGTTAGTGTGATGCAATCAGTTAAAATGTAATAAAGAATCAATCCACTAAAAACTATTAGAGGATTTAAAATATTAGCAGTTCTACAGCTAATAAAGATTTCACTTCCCAGAGGGCAAATGTGGCAAAGTTGCTAGTTAACTGGGAAACAATCATTAGAAAGTAGAGGAAGAGATCACTACCAGGTGATGTCCCATGAACAATAACAGAGGGAGTAATTGTTACAGAAATAGTTAGCAGAGATCAATTCAGCATGGAATCAATAACACTGGAAAACTCAAATGGATCTGGGATTAGTTAATGAGCTTACAGCACTGGCGAGTTGGCTTGTACTCAGGACATGGTTCATGATCAGTGATTCAGACATGTCTGTGACAGGCTTATGAAGTTTCTTCAAATCCGCCTTGTATTTCACCTGCAGGTAAGAAAGGACAAACAACATCAAAAAATGAGACTGCTAATAAAACCAGTGATATTGAATGTATTAACATGAAGGAGGTCTTTGTTAAAGAAATGTGAAACTTTTAATTTCTCTAGAGGAAAAGTATAAGGAAACATACCTCACTAGCCATGTTGTGAGCATCTTTCATGGTCTTGTAGATTTTAGCCTCCTTTAAATCATACTTTGGCTTTTTACCCATCTCTTTGGAAAAATTCTCCTTGTATTTCACCTAAATTAAAAAACAGCCAAGTATTACAACTGTTCTTGAGTACTCACTTGTTTGGCTTCAGAAGGCAAAGAAACCCTACTTCACTGCTGATGGTAAGCAGAAGAATGAAAATGTAGTAACTTGAAGGCATCCACTGGAATAAAGGCTATTTTAAAGATGACCTGACATGGAAAGAAAATCTACCATCTGTATTTACAAAATACCGCTTGTAATTTTTCTTTCAGCGCACAGGTTATATCTCCTCGTTGTAAAAATACCAGACGTAGTCAAGAGAAGTATGCTGACAAAACACAGCTAAATTCTGACGCTCAGAGAAGAAGAATTTTTCATTTGATGGGAACTACGCGTACATAAAAGATACCCTATTTCACAAAGAGGCAAACACTGAAAGAAGCATAAAGAATATTTAAAAGAACTTTTTATGTACTTCTTGGAGAAATATGAGCTTCAAAAACTACCTCAAGACGTACGAGCACTGAAGATGGCAATATATCAAATACTTTTATATGTGCTGTTATGCACATATTGTGTTCTGTATAAATAAGAGATGAAGAAAGATGTTAATGATCACAAGCAGAATACTGATACAATTAATTACTAGGACTTATTACGCAAGAGGCTTAGTAACACTTCCAAACCACATTAGCATCAGCAAGGTAAACCATAGCAATATAAGCCATAATATTCCAGCAGACCTGGACCCAAGGCACAGAATGTTGATAGGAATGAGAGTTTGGCTAATGGCTTAAATGAGGGCAAGTCCTTCATCCATCGTGACCTATCCCATCCCACTGTTGCAGGTGCAGCTAAAGGCTAATTCCTCACTATTTCTTGTAAACCTACAAAAGGGGATGGTTCCATTTGGAGTATTTTTTTGCTATCAGAGATGCATAAAGTTGTTTCAGAAGAGTTACTGAAGAGTGCGAGAAAAACTCAAAGTATTAAAGATTAACTTCTGGCTTATCTAAATGGATCCCATAGTTAGTGTGTATGCTCATCACTGTTAGAGTAACTATCAGTAGAAAAATTCTGAGGATTTGTCATTCCTTCCCTGCAGTAGTATTCTGCCTGGTCTGGAAACAAGTGAGGCAACATTTCTTTCCGTTTACCAATCCACATTTCCTTTATACTAAATAAGCTAGCAACCCCCATCCCTAGTCTAAAGAACAAGAATTGAACAACCATCATCAGTCCTTCTGAAAGAATTTGATCTTCTTCAGGACCAAGATAATACTTATAAAAAGCATGCAGAAAATGTAAGACTGGCTGATTAGGAAAAAGAATTAATGGTTCTTCAGAAAAAAACCTGATGTCGCAAGAAATATTTATGGGAAAATTGAAATGAAGGAAATAAAATACTGAAGAACGGGTAATTAAGCTGAGGAAAAGCTGACTCATGCTAGAGGTTTTGTTATGACAATTACAGAAATGTAAACAGATAATTTCATATTAGTAAAAAAATATGATTGAACACAGAATTAAATCACATTCCACAATCATATTTCACACTTTGATTTCATTGTCATATTCCTGCCCATGCAGCACCATTTGGTTCATGCTGGATACCACTGTTGCCCTTTTGCTTTGCAAAATATAGCAACATTCAGATAAAACACACAGTGAAACAGGCAAATCCACAAATTATAGAGCTGCTGTAAAAAAAAAAGAATATTAACATTTTTGACATAAAGGAATCAATATTGGTTCTGACCTCATAAAAATTCAAATCAAGCAGAAGTATACTAGAATCTGTTAAGTTTTGCAAGCTATGCAACATATGATCAAGATCAGACCATCATGCCAAAGAGTCTACTTTTTTTAAGCCCTGAATAAATGTTACTGGAAGACCTATGCAAAATTAAAAGCAAGCATGCTAGGCAGGCAGACGAAATCCAAATAACAAAAAGGCAAGTGGACAAACAAACTGGACATAATGCTTTATAAAGAAGAAGTTTATGAGAGGAAATGTCTAAGAGAAAAAAAAGTTAAAGATTGTGCCAATTATTCTGTGCTGTCTTGCCTCTACAACAGTTTGTTTCCTTTCAGGACCAAAAGAATCTCATCAAAGCATGTTTATAAGACTAGGAGAACAGCTAGCATTGGAGCAAAAGCGTGGAAAAGGCGGATCTCTGAATGGTAATAAACATAATTTCTTCTTTGTCTTGCGGTTCAATTGTTCAGTTTAAGAATCCTTGGGTCTGGTGAAAAAACTCGTTTTTCCTGACACAGTAGCTGACATTCAAACATGCGACAGTTACATGCAGCAGTCATGGCTAGACATGGAAAAACATAATCCCCTTTTTTCATTTGGAAATACATGTGCAAAACTGAAATGGTGCAGGTCTGTGCTGCTGCTCCAAAAACTGCCTGGCAGCCATCATTTTTTCTGTTTTCCAAAGGTTTTGAGATGACAAGAAATATAAGAAGCCATGTGCCCCCAAGTCACTACAGGGTACACTTCTCAGAGGCTCTGGGGCTGATTCAGTCATACACTACGCTTCCATTATGCCATTCCAGCACAATGTAAACAGGATACTTTAAATAAAGTTTAAATAGAAGATTGAATAGTCAAAATGAAGTTCCAGTGTGAATGTTACACATATGGTACAACTGTTCACTGAAAATTACCAGCACCATTGTTCGGGTTTGTCATACGCACATATTTCCATTTTTTCACACAGTTTCAGGAAAACCAGCTCAAGCTTATATACCCATATTTAGGTTTTTGGGGTGAAAAAGGCCAATTTTCACATTGCACGAGTGCTTCAGAAACTTCCATTAAAAACACTGGAAGTTCCAAAACCATTATGAAGGGCAGTCTCACAAGTTTTGCTACATTCAACACAAAAAGATTGAGTGCAACTGGTGCATCATAAACCCTTTAACAGCTTGGAATTGTAAGATAATATGCAAGCAAGAGACAGATGCATAAAAATGGCATTCCCAGATGTGTCACTTAAAGTTATCTTACATGACTACTTAGCATATTAGCTTTCTTAAAGGTTCTCATCCATGGGGTATCATAAGATGCAGCTCCATGCCCTCTCATATGTCGTTTGAGGTATTCTGCCTATAATGCGCAGCAAGAAAGCAAGATCAGAAATGCAAATAATTACAGGATTAAAGCATGAAGTGGTGAGAAAGAACCAAGTTGAACTGAGGTCCTGGCGGAAGAAATTGTCACAGTAAATAGCAAGCGTGTGCTTTAGACTGATCGGAAAACATGACCGTTGTATAGAAGTAAGCAAGCTTCTATTAATATAATAACTTCAAAACAGAAGATTCTTTTAAAGGCACAAAGTAGAAAGTAAGCTGCTGAAAGAAACATGTCCATGTCATAAAGGATGGATAATAAGAGTTAGGTAAAAGGCTGCTTCTTTTAAAGCCAATACCCAGAAAAGTTAAAAAAAGAGAACACGGCTAACACTTCAGCCTTAGTATTTAAAAGATCTTGTCACAGCATCATTTTAAGGAGATTCTATACCTCCATTAAAGTCAGTAGAAAAGTTTATTTAACAAAGAAATACCTCGCACTGGGATTTAATTTTTACTTTAACACATTCCCTTTAAAATATTCCCTTATCTCCTCACCTAGAAATAATTTCAGTTATAATATTAGTATTATTATTATATTAGTTAATACCAGGTCTCATTTCTCTCACTGCTGTGGAGTTTCACCAACTCTTATTATTACCTGGCTAGTTAGCTTGGACACCTCCTTTGCCAGTTCAATATCTGGACGTCCCAGCATGGTTACGCCAATGCCAGCTTCTCCACGCTTTTTATATTCAATCTAACAAAGAAAAAAAAAAGTATAGTTCAGTAGTGATGACATCCCTTTTTAATTATTTTACTGACACTGTTTTTAATAGTAAAATTACTGCTAAAGAATTATACAGAAGACTTAAAAACCACTTACATCACTAATTAACTTGGCAGCCTGAGTTGCTTTCTTGATATCTGGTCGATCTGCTATAGGTGTGTAGTGGAGCTTTGACTTGGCATCTTTCTTGTATTCAATCTAATCCATGGTGATAGACAGAGGAAATAAAATTACTGAGGTTTGTACATGAAGAATATACCTAATAAAGACACAGCAATGTTGCTGGGAAAGTGCATTTGCGGGGTTTTTTTAAAATAATTTCACAAGGAACGGATTTGGGAATCTGGTTTTGCAAGTTGTCTGCAAATGTAGAAATAAGCATGGCAAATCTGTCTGTATTTGAAGGAATAAAAAATATTATTAAATGTGATTTGCACTAGATTACTTTAAATCCTACCATGTGATTAAGCAGACATAGGATTTTCCAAGAAATCCTTTATTTCAGTCCAATTTTACATTTGAAAATACTTGCACCTTTACCTTTCAGAATTACACCTGAACACGGAGGCTTGGAGGAAATCCAGAAGTACATGAACTTCTGTTTTTGCCAGCTGATGTTGATTGAATTTGCTTAGACAAGCTACTTGATTCATAAAAAGACAAGGAAAACTTACTGTACTCTGTTTTTTAGCAACTTCCATGGCATGTTTCACTTCGGGAGGCTCCAGCATGACAGAATAATTAGACTTGCCTTTCTCCTTCACAAAGTTCTTTTTATAGTTTGTCTGTTAAGAGCAAAAATGGCCAGGTATGAGTTTTTAATTTCACATGGAGGTAAATGCTATGGAAACTTGGAAATAAGCTCACTGAAACTGTTAAGACAGATAAAATGCAGTCTCCTCGGTCTCAAAAGGTACGGTCCCCAGCTCATTTGTCATAATTTGTACTTTGAATTACAAACGCTTGCTATTTGGAGATAACGATTTGTGTTTAAACTGCGTTGTATGAAAAATAAAATCTTAATTAAAGGCACCCCTTCAGCACTCCAGTCTGTCACTTTTCTCCAGAGTATTTCAACAGATTCCCAATAAAATGTGTTTAGCTCTTCTTGTTGCTCTCCTCATTCTGGTAGGAATTAATCTTTTCCGACTCCTTAGGCATCTTATGATGAGACTCTAAATGTGTTGCATGTATACTAAAACACACAACAGTCTAATCAATTACAGGGAGCCGGTAATAATCTCACCACAAATTATTATCACACCAGCTACTTACCTCACTGACATGCTTGGTCACCTCTTTCACATGAGCAGTGTCTCGTGTCTCTGGCAGGGTTGTGTAAGACCCGTGTGGAAGCTGCTTCTTGCTGTATTCTTTGTATTTGTTCTGAAAGCACAGAATAAAAATAGGTAAAAACCAGCAATGCAAGCCCCACCCCCCACATTAAAAGGATGTACTTAAAATGAACAAATAACTCTCCGCTGTTTTACCTCAGACACAAGAGAGCTGACATTCTTAGCCAGGAGGATCTGAGGTGTATCTGGAACAACAAGGCATGTTCCTCGAGCTTTGTTATGCTTCTCTTTATATTTTATCTATCAGGAAGAAAAGATATAATTTTGAGCAATGTGTATCTTGTTTTGTGGCAATTTAAAAAGCAATTACTATAGTTGTGCCTGCTTGTTAGTGCAAAAGTTTGCCGAAAATCCCATATTTTGATGTTTTCCAAGATAAATTCATTCCAGTCTATATATTCCTATAGCTGTCACTTTGAATTTTATTAATATATGGAATATTGAATATTAATATATTGTTAGTAACTATTAAAGATACTTGGAGTTATGCACAAGTTATACCAGCAGCTTTTTTCTTGTTGTTTTCTCCAGATAATATTTTAATTTCAATAACCGGAATGGAGAGATATACCAAGGTCTAGGGTGTTCAGGCAATGTTAACTTTGAATATTTATTTAATCCATCAAGTAGGCCAGTGACATTTATAAGACCAAATTTATTCAGATTTTGCCAATTTGTTAATGAAATAAACATTCAAATCAAATAACAAAGTGAGACTGACAACAACTTTTCAAAGCTTCATTTGCAATCCAATCATATTTCCAATGGTAGTTTGTGTAGTATATAAAGTTCTAGTAGAAGAAAAAAAAGTGAGTGTTCAAGTACTTACATCACTCGCCAAGATAGCATTATTTAAGGCTAATACTGTGTTTTTATCATCCGTGACAGAGAGTTTGCATCCCTTTAGGAATTCCCGGTCCAGTTTGTATTCATACTGCAGGAAGAAAAAAATAAGAGAGTCTCAAATCTTCTACAACTTTTTTTTTTATTCTGAACATGTGAGATGTGTGGAAAGGGAGTATTCAGTTTGCTCTGATTTTCTTACATCACTCTGTTGCAGAGATGACTTGGCTGCTTGAACAAAGTCAGGCCTATCAGCAATCCAGTGCCAATGAGCCTTGGCTGCTTCATATTTCTTCTTATAATCCAGCTGTTTATAGTGAAACAACAGGAAAAAAAAAGAAGTTAATTGGAATTTGGGTACTTTACACATGCCATTCATATAGATGTAAATTCTCTTTTGGTCTGTACCAATTAAAGAGAGAAGAGATAAGAAAGTGCATCTACATCAGACTAGGGTCTTCCTCCAAATCATGTACAATCTAGTGGGAGTCCATTTACTCTAGTTTTTCCACTGGTAGGTGGAGAAAGGAATATGAAAGACTGAAAAGATGTCATGACTTTGAAGAAGGTGAGTGCTTTCAGTTCCTTGCCTATTCAAGTGGATGCTGGGCCTCCAATAATAGAAAACACAGGAGAGCTTCCCATGAAGCGCTTACTTTGTCTATGATAACATCATCACAGAGAATTTCTGTCAGGAAAATTTCTGTCTCTGTCAGGAAAGCAGAGGGGGCCTAGAAGAACTGTAGATGTGTGACATACAAGGAAGCTCAAGTGACCTCAAGGAGAACTTGCAAGAGTGAGCACTTTAGTATGAAATAAATTAAAATACATTTTATTCAAGCAGCATAAGAATTAGAAACAATGCCCAGGCTCAAAAATTTTTCAATGGAACTGAAAATAATTTTTTGTGGTCTCATTTGCCAGTCCCAAACACTATCCATAATAAAATTAAAATATTAGTAAAACTGAACTCACATTACTGTTTAGCTTGTAAGCATGCCTTGGAGTCTTAATGTGAACAGAATCTGCTATGACGTTGCAGTGGGATTTATTCCTCTCATACACTTCTTTGTATTTCAGCTAAAGACAGACAAACACAACAAATGTTTACAAAGATAATATCGCCATCCACAAGAAAAGCATCAAAATATGAAAAACATGGTATTAAAAATTGCTTCTGTCAAGATAAAATCTTAACGGAAGAAAAAGAAATTATATCAATACAACTCAGGACCACCCATCTGCCTGAAAGAAGGGTCCTCTTCAGCAGCAATTCTCTTTAAACAGAAAATGTAGCAGGTATAACTCACCATGAAGCACACACTAAGATTTAACAAAATCTATGCATGAACAGTAATTCTGCCTGTTTCTAGTTTTTTGCACCTATTAGAAATGCTTTAGAGAGATGTGTCTTCTGCTAGGCGCATTCAATACTTTCTGAAAGTTGCTTTATAGATCTCAAATTCAGCACTCAGTTTGGAACTGACAAAATGTACTTCAATTCACAGATTGCTTTTGAACATCTTTGTCTCTTAATGATCCACATCAGTATCTGGATAACATGGTTATTTTGTCCTCCTAGATACTCATTATATAGATAATGCATATAGCATCTGAATTACTTTCATGCTACTTATTCTCATAGCACTATCCTGAGTTACAGAAGTGCTAGTATCCTCATTTTATTTATGGATATCTAAGGAACAACAATACAAAGGTCAGAAGGAAAGCCTAGGGTAGGAGGAGGAATTAGGACCTGGACTCCCAAATCCTATGATATTATCTATCCATTTCATCTTCCCTTCTCTCTCTTCTTTTTAGCCTTTCATTGCCCCATAATCAAAACACAAATTTACCTTACATATTCACAATATCCATAGAATAAATTAATAAATACAGTAACATATTAAGTACCTTATTCAAGGCTCCACAAAAGCCACTAGCCAACAGGGGAAGAAAACCCAGAAACAAATCCAAGCTTAATTAGACACCAGGCTCATGTCTTTTACTACTAGTAAGGGCTGCTCTACCCCAGCAAAAGCGTTCCAAGAGCTACAGAAGCACGTTACATGAAGAAACTTCCTGAATACTTTCATACTCTATTGTGGTTTTTGAAAAAGCATTAAGTACATACAGAGTTTTACACGCAAACAAAACCAATGCACACCAACAGGAAGCTATTTTTTAATGACAGTGTTACAGATGAGTTAAAAGTATTGCATATCAAACTAAGAAGTTAATTAGGTGTCTTTGTGATACCACAGACAAGGATAGTTTACTTACGTCGCTTATTCTGTCCTTGACCTTGCGCACATGCAACAACATAGGTGTATCATGGATTGTAGTATAACCTTTAGGCTTCGCTTTGTTATATTCCAATTTGTAAATAATCTGAAGACAAAAATCGTAATTATATTATTTCTTGACATTCTTGGTGTCAATTGAAAAAAAATCAAGATGAGAAACACTGTATAAGGGACTACTGAAAATGCCGTATTCTTAATTATCGCACTTCAAAGGTCAGAATTCAGAGAAGGAGGCATGCTTGAAAGGGACTGACGACACTTACATCACTAATCTGTTTGTTGACTTTTGTAGTCCTTAAGTGTTCTGGAGTATCCACAATCGTGGTATACTTGTCTTTCTTCTTTTCATAGTCCTTTTTGTATTCAACCTGGCGATTGGGAAAAAGCGTATATTAACCACACAAACCAAGACGAAACATCTTCAGGAGATATGTTTATATTCACACATAAAATTGCAAAATCCTTCCACCAAAGCCAATGAAAGCTCAACACGCACAATGAGCTAAACTTTACAAATGCCTTATTTGCCTAAGAGGCTGCCTATCTATTTGTGTGATTAATTTTACATTTATTTCACTGAGTGTAAAAGTTTCACTTCTAAAGTGAAGCGAAATCTCCAAGACTGAGCAATCTCGGCAGATCAGTGACTTTTAAAATTAATAACTGGACAATATCTCATTTTTAAATATGCATCAAATGAAGGGAAATGTAAAACATCTTACACAGAAGATAAAAACATCCACTGCATATATCATAATGCCAGGCTATTTTAAAGGTTTTGATAGCAGAATTTGTATCTTGGTAATTTCTTTTTTAAAGATCATCTTGCCCTACTCAGGACTCTGTAAACCTGTTTTCACAGAATTCAGTGAGAACAGCCTGTACACCAAGAATGATAATTCATTGTAGAGAGCCTGAGGGCAGGTGGAAGAGGTTAGAACACATGTTTAAAAAAGAACTTTCATGCTCTATCTTGCATCAGAAAATAAAACCATGCTTTTGAAACAGGACTACAGCAGACAAAATATGAAACATCATATACAAACAACAAATCTTAACATGAAGGTAACTCAGATGAACATGCAGGTCAGGCAGAGTGCGACTTTTTTTCTTCAAGCATACTCAAACTTACCTGCAAAGAGTTTTAAATGAGATAATAGAAATCCATGCATAAATTGAAGAAAAATGTCTAGTAAAGACCCTCAGTACCTTATTACTGAAGAATTTTAACTGTGCTAATAGTAACAAAGAACACTCCTCTCCCTCTCATGTAATTGTTTTCTATTGTTGCATTTCCAGTTTACAGTTTAAATGTTACGCGCTGGTTTCACCTGGCCCAGTCAGGAATCATTTTTACCATTGAAAAGAGTAAGGTTACTGCTAGCAGCTGTGATGTCAGAGCAGAAATAAATATATACCAGTTATTTAATAAGCCACATTTTCATCCAACTGGTGCAACCAAAAAAAATATATATATATATGCTGGAATCCAGATTAAATGAAGGTAGAATATGGAAAATGAATTCTTTACAATAGTATCAGTCATTCCAGGCTTTCTTTTACATCATCAGAAAAATAAATATGTTAGGCTCTTTGTTCTGTATGAACAAATAGATGAATTGTACTCACTTTCTACCTTCTGATTCTTATTAGAACTGGCAAAAGGAGAGGGTATTTTTTTTTTAATAAACTGTATTGTGTGGCTACATGAGGACTGTTTTGCTAGCCTTGCTTAACAGCAGTAGGTAGAGAAAGAAATTTATGAAAACGTGATTTACTGCACCTATACCATTTCTAAGAGCACTTAGAAGAGAGACACAACTGTTCTGTATCTAGGCACAATCTGACACCATTCCCAGGCAGAGTGGTAGCTACATGTTGTAATCTACTCGCCAAATTACTTCATCATGTTCATACTGAATTAAGGGACTTGTGTTATAGCGGTGGTCAGTCCAAGAAATGGTGGCAGAATGAGAATTTGCTTAGGAAAATACCAGCAACAGCTAACATACAATATCTTAAATTCATGGAAAATTGTTCTTTATGTAAGTATGTGAAATATTATACAGAAGCATATGTAACAATTATTTATAACGAAAGGAGACAAATGGAGGCAAGATCAGCCTGACCTGAGTGACGTCCAAGTTACAGTAAACATTGTTTCAGATATTCTGTTTTCAAAAATATTTTATCATAGCCAGCATTAAGTGTATCGACAAAACTCTGGAGTCTGATATCTGTAGAAATTGAGAGAACTCCCAAGCATTAAATATTAGAAGTCAAAGCAGCTAATCCGTATATATATATATTTGTGCATACGATATCTCCTACAGCAGCAGTTCTTCGTATTACCTGGCTCCATAAGTATGTGTTGTAGAGTGCTGTCAGCATGTCTGGCCTCAGAATTTCATTACATCCATGCTGCAGGAGCATCTTGGCAAAGGATTTATATTTTTTCTGTTCATGCAAATGGCAATGAAGCACAAAAGAGACTCGTGAACACCATAAACAACAACACAGCTCTAGATCCCAGACACTTTGAGAGTGGAGAGATTTAGGCAAGGTACTATATGTATTCATTCAGGTGTGCATACAACTTACATCTATATACCTAAGAATGTCAGGAGTATATATTAAAAGATTTCCATACTATCCCGTTAAGGAAATTGCAAAAATACTTCTCAGGAGAGAAGAGTAAATTACAGATTAAGGTGAGGGCACTCCAAAGCCAAATGTGTCACTGTTGCTTGAGTAATGGGTAAGAAGATAATATTTGTAAAGGTCATTAAAAGAGAGGTAATAAAAAATAAATGCATGATACAACATGCATTTTTTAAAACCTCTCCAATGACTTCAAGAGACATTAGATTTCTGATGTCAATTGATGCACAATATATGAAAGTACATACAGTAGAGATCAGCTCACTCAAAAAGTAGTAATTCTTTTTGGGTGGCAAAACAAAGACTGTCCGATCAACTGAACTAAAACATGACAAGATCACAGGTGAAACCTGTGATACGGCTAGCTATAGACATTTCACACAGACAGAGGAGCTGTGAGTGAACCAGGCACTTTCTGCAAGCACCGGCTAGTGCTCCTACAGTACCTGACTGCTCAGTGTAGTCCCCCACTTGGCCAGGAGGTTCCTAGGATCATCCACAATAACGCTGTACCTATCTTTGAGCTTCTCATAGGCAGCTTTATATAATTTCTGCTCAGAATAGCATAATACAGTGTAACAAATTAAAAGAGAGTGAAGACACAAAGAGATCATAGTTCTAACCATTGAAACGTCTTTACATGGACTGTTTAAAGGCTGGGATTGAACTTCATATCCGAAAGAGAAAAATATATCAAAAAAAAAACCTACAGGGAGAAAATATTTCCAAATAGTATATGCATTTCTGTATTTCCACTGGTAGACCTAATCTACAGTATGAGGATGCCTATATTCTATCCCTGCCACTCTTCAATAAGCCATTTTATGACTTACTTTCTTCGTGAAAAAAAACTGCAGAAGCAACTCTGTATGGAACTAGATTCTTGATTAGAGTACAAAGAGAACACAGTAAAATGCAAGGGTAAAATACAATGTTACATTATCATCAGACATTTTGTAAGAAAAATCTATAATCCCTCATCACAAAAAACATCACTTACTTACATTTAGGCAAGTTCATTTCAATGTATGGAGCCCCCATTGCCAAAATTTTACTCATTTATGTTTCTCATATTAAACTTTTCCTTATTTGCTCTACTGAACAATAAGATAACTGAATACTAACAATCTTCCACAACAAATTTTGGTTCACTGCTTATCAAGTTGAGTATGAAATGATAGCAATGGTAATGGAATGGTATCTGTTGTGAAACAGTTTTTCTTACCTAGAACAGATAATACTGTAATACATTTACGGACAGGTAAACAATTTAGCATAATGTCTGCTGAAAAAGAATAAAATACCAAGATGTGAGAGCCTAAATATACACTGCTTTAATGAAAAGCATCAGAGTCTGGTGTGGTATGCCAGCTCCCAGCTGATGAGAATTCACCTAGAACGCAGTGCTTTTCAATGGGCTGTGTCCTGGGGGTGTACAGGACTACTCCTAGAAATTCCATTAGTGATTTTAATCTCAAACACAGGGGCATTTATTAACCCCCTTTGCTACTATGCCATGTTTGTTTCTTTAACACTACAGGAGAAAATGAAGAGAAAGTAAGCAGTAGAGTGGGAGAATTCAAGGCAAAATATCTGAAATGAAACAGAGCTGTAGTAACTTTGGACATAATACTGTCTTCCTAGCACTGATGAAGTTTTTTTTCAGTGTTTCAGGAAAGCAGTTGTGATTCTGTCTATACCTTTTTCACATGACAATCATCAATCAGTGTTACTAAGCAAACAGCATTATGTAAGTTAGCATTTATTTACCAGTCAGCAAAGATGTTTCTTTGCAATGGAACAGGGGCCATGATTTCACTGTTTAGGTACTGTAAACCTGTCCTGTCCTAATACTCAGACAGACAGTAGGAACAACCTTGTCTTTCATTATTTTAGTCTGACCTTAAGACATCTTTAAGCCTGAATATATTTTGATTTATTTACAATTTCAGAAGGAAGATCAACCTTCAGCTCCGTATTAACATACACACACTTACTACTTCAGTATAAGATACTACAGAAATCTTTAACACTTACCCCATCCATCAACTGAGTTGCATATTTAAAATGCATGTTAATTGGAGAGTCAGCTACATACTTAAAATGAGACTTAGTCTTCTCAAATATCTCCTTGTACTTACACTGGAGAAAAAAAAAACACACACAAAAACCCATTCCAATGTTAATCCCAAGAAGGGAGAGGCAATGAAAACATATGATTTTAGAAAGAATCTGCAGCAAAACCATGGTAGAATTATTGCATATCTGCCTTTAACATTCCTATAAACAAAAAATAGTTGCAAATGTAGTAGTTAGCAGGATGGAACTATCACATCAAGAAAGTAATGGAAATTTCATATCTTCGTAATTTTAAAGCTAGACTTATAATCACTAGAAGAATTACTATGGAGCTGATAGCTTTGTAAGGAACAGAGGGGATAAGTAAAAGATCATTTTGGCTCTGTTGTATTTTATAGTAAGAATTTAAATTTTAGATGCTATATATTAAGTTCTACCATGAGTTATTCATATCAATGTCTAGGTCAGAATTGGATTCTCCTGCAAAAAATTTATCTACAATACAAGCAATCATCAAAACCCCCCAACATTTAGCAACAATTCAGACTGTTTTACTTACCCCACTGTAGAGCACCTTATTCTTTTCTGCCAGAGCAAAACCTGGAGTATCCCATGCATAACAGCCAATGCCTCTGAGCCATGATAAGTCTTCCTTGTATTTAACCTTTAGAAAAGAAGCAAAAGGATTCAGTCTTAAGTGGCACCAAGCGATAGCTGACCAATGCTGAAATGGCACCTCAACACAAGGTGTAGCAAACAGATCTCCATCCATTATTATTCCATTATAAAATAAGTTACAGTTCCTCATACTTTTCTGATGGACTCAGATTATTCACATACCTAATCTATCATTAGCTATTGGAGTTCCTGTGTGGATTAAAAAACACTTATGCTTGTACAATTAAGAGGTTATTGTATATGTACAGACATGTACAATTAAAGGTTGTTATAGGGTTAACGAACAAATCTAAATCAATTAAGGCTGTTCTGCTAATTTCAAAAGGAGATGGCCTGCAATTTTAGCCATCTGATTTGCACTGTCATTGCCAGGTGAAAGTGTAAATCACTTAAAAAATTTCAGCTGCCTTCCCTTTCTCAAGAAGTAAGACTTGGTTTTCATTTTGGAAACCTACTTAAAACTTTCGACCTCTCACATCCCGAAACTATTTGAACTCACATCACTAACAGCATCCGTGACTGCGCGATGATGGAAATGCTCTGGACGGTCTGGGATTGATCTCCAGAATCCTAACTGGCTCATATAATTTTCCTTGTATTTCACCTACAAAGAAAATTGAAGAATGAAGTAAAACAATTTGAGGACAGAACACTAGATCATGCAGTTTCAGGACATTCCTTTTTCTGAAACATCAGAACTGAACCAGTGGAAATGAAATTAACTTGCAGTGACCTTTGTAACATCAAAGGCAATCAAGTGTGTAATATTCCAGAGAAGGAAATAAGTTAACATTAATAGTGATGATCATATTTTTCTAATTATTTGATGCACTTAAATAGAACAACAGCATAAATGGCATATTCTAGGTTATTAAATGACAAACACTAATTAGGAGTGAAAATGTTGTATACATACACTGCTAATATCATCGGTGACCTTTCGATGATAGACAATATCCAAAGCATCTTTCACTGTGTGGTATTTGCCCTTAGTATTCTCAAAGGTTTCTTTGTAGCGCAACTGGTAAGAACAATAACATATAAAAGAATATATTATATTTATCTGTCAGGAACAAGTTTAGTTAACTTTCCTACCTCTTAGGAATGACATCCAGGGATATGTTGCTGTCCAACATCCTAATGTAAGCCCTGAGGAATTTTAAGAAGCTGCAATTGCCTACAATCAATTGCCATTTGACTAAAACTTATGGTGAGAATTAGAGAGAAAGGAGTTGGTACATCTACATTTCATCCTATTAACTTTCAGACTGACGCTTGAGGAAAAAGCATCTATGTATCACAGGACTACTCTCTAGAACAGTGACAGTGCCACTTTTGGCATAAAACCCCCTACTTATCCCTTCTTCCATGTCCTGATGTAGAAGAAAGCAGGAAGATCATTCCAGTCTGTAGAAAGACACTCACAGAGGAGAAATTCAGATGTGCAAGGGAACTGGGATGCTCCTCTGCAGAATTTAAAAATCATTCTTAAGAGAGAAGTAAGACTAATCACTAGAACAAAACACCAGCCCAGCACATATCCTTTCAGGACACAATGCACAGTCTGAAATATATATGAAAGATCTCATGAATGAGTGGAGTACTCTTAGCCACTGCCTTAAATCACAAATCACTATTCCATGCTTGAAGGAAAAATCAATTTCACCTTAATAACCTTCTGTGCAGCAGCTCAGATAATTTAGAAGCAGATTAGAAGGAAAAGTTAAAAAAATGAGCACATTCTCAGTGACATGTAAGTTTACTTCTAACAGAAAACTGAGATGAAAATATCTGATAAAAGGTATTCTACCCTGGCTCCAGCATCAATCATTTCACTCCACTGTGCACTATTTGGAGATTTCATGTGTAAGCACATTACTTTAAACCTATTTTCATTTTGTTGCAAGACCACACTTCAGTGCAACGGAAAATGAAACTGAATTATAATAAATGAAAAAAAGCATTACAGTGACATCAACTTAATAATATCTGTAATATCAAATGGAAATGTACATGCAGATGGGGTGACCTAGTTTAAGACCCACACTGAGATATTCTATGCTTTGCATGGTCGCTCCCCATTGATCCTTTTTCTGTTCTTTTTGTAAAGAAACCAAGAAAAAGCAGCAGTGAAAATGTTCATGGACTACATACATCACTGGCATTCAGGTATGCTCTCTTGGCTCTGATCAAGATCGGTGTGTCAGGGACGGGCGTGTATTTGTCCTTCATCTTCTCATACTGGGTTTTATACTTTTTCTAAGAGAGAGAGCAAAAGTGAAAAGTTGTATCTTTAATCTTAGAAGGATTTCCTATTCTGGTATTATGTTAATGACCAGGGGTGCTACACCAAGTGAATAAAGTAATTCTTGCAAAGTGTTTCTGTCAAAACTTTGGAAAACAAGCTCAGCTGTTCTGCTCTTTCTAGGTCTTCCTGGTCTTGCAGCCAGTGTACCTCAGATTCTGCAAACAAGCACTTAAGAAACAGGTATCTTATAAAATACTAAAACATATTTTAAAAGTATACTTTTTTACCACAACTTATGAAGGAAATGTAGAACTTCAGCATAACAGAAAACTAAACAAATGGTAAACAGATTTGAGCCTTGAAACTATCACTAAAATTAGAAATAAAACTTCTAAACAGTTCAGTATAGTGGTACCAAGCAAAAAACGCAAATATCTTACCTCACTGACCATGTCCTTTACACGCCTAGCATGTGTAAAGGCTGGAGTCTGACCACCAGCATGATGATGGGGTCTCTCTTTTGTGGCCAGTTCCACATACAAGTACTGCAGCAAGAAGAAAACAGTAAAAAAAATACACATTTCAAGTAAACTTTACTTTATCTCTCTGGAAAATATCTGTAAATTCACAATGTATACATAACCACAGAATTTATCCCAGGAAAAATAATGTGCCCTTTCCTCTTCCATACTACCTCAGTTCATCTTTTTCTACCAGTACTCTTGATATTCTGCTCACAAACCAAGAAAGCAAATGCATGTGACATCCATGACCTCTCTGCCCTACATTCAGACCTATCTTTAGATACAGCATCCGTAAGGTCTGTTTTTCTCTGGTGAGTATCTTCCTTTTGTTCTGCAAATTTAAAAATTCCACAAAATTTGTAGCTAATATCCCTGATAATGAACTACTGTATGAATAAAGAAATGATGACGAATAAAGGTAAATGGATAAAAATATTTATTCCTCTGATGAAGTCAGAGTTTCAGAGAATTTGAACAGCACTGTACCAGGGTTCAATGCTCTATTTCAGATGGACAAAGCTGACCATGACCATTACAGAGACATGGTCAACATGAATATTCATAGCCACTTAAAAATGAGCAACAGTCATTTTAAACATCCTCTCTAGGAATTCTACATTGCTTTGAAATCACAGAATCCCAGAACAGCAAGGGTTGGAAGGGACCTTGGGAGATTAAGCAGGCTCACCCAGAGCAGGGGGCACAGGACAATGTCCAGGCAGGCTTTGAGTATCTCCAGAGAAGGAGACACCACAGCCCCCCTTGGGCAGCCTTGGCCAGGGCTCGGGCACCCTCAAGGTAAACAAGTTCTACCTCACGTTCAACTAAAACCTCTTATGTTTCAGTTTGTGCCCATTGCCCCTTGTCCTGTAACTGGGAAGATTTTGCTGTACTTTAAGAGTGTATTAAGAGGGAACCCCACATTGGTTTTTTTTATCGGTACAAATTTTTCACCTGGCTCTGTATTTTTTGTCCTTGCTTGGCTCTTAAGAAGTCAGGTGTATCAAGGATGGAAGTGTATTTTGTCTTCAGCTCCTTGCCTGCAGCTCTGTAAACCAGCTGGAAAAAGACAGGTCCATGAATTATTTCTTCTGTTACATATGTTCATTTAGCAGCTGAACTCACAACTTTGCAATTATAACATCTCATGTATTTCAGAAAAAAACAGTGAGAGGCTCTGAACTTAATTATAGCTAACAAGGATGTGCAAAAATAATATGGAACTTACTTCACTCAAATGGGTTTTTAGTTCCTGAACCGCTCTGTACCCAGGAGTATCCAATACCACATTGTATTTAGCCCACATCTTCTTTGCAGTATCAGTGTATATATAATTAGACTGGAAAAAGAAAAGCAGTATTACTTAGGAAGCTCTTAATATTATTGACAGTAAAGAAAATTTTACAGTGTAACCTAACAGTGCTCTGAAACAACTAACTGGCTGCGTGGCAAGAAATTCTGTCATAAGTCTTTACTCATTTTCATGTACTTAGCTTCCTGGAAGTACACAGGATGCATGTAAATAAATCAGTCGTCATTATACATGGTTCTTAGAAGAAAAATCTTACCCAAAGCTTACGCAGGTGACGAGCACGGACCATATCAGGAGTATCATACAGGAAACAACCCAAGCCCTTCAACCACTTCAGATCCCCTTTGTATTTATTCTATGAGGCAATTAGAAGAAGAAAAATCAAAAGTTAACTTTTGGGATAATTTAATAATCAGTCCCTAAACACAGTGACAAAGCATTTATTTATTACAGAATAGAATGCAAATGATAGAAGCCAAATTCCACTTTCAATATAAAAGCATTAGGGCTTTTGTATTCAAATATCAGGTATCTTAACAGAAGTTGCTTACATCACTTGTGATGTCCCCAACATAGCGGCAGTGCAACACCTGAGGAGTGTATGGCAAGGAAATCAAATGTCCCTGCATCTTAAAGAAATCTGACTTGTAGATCAGCTGAAAGACAAAGAAAGAATAGCATTTCACATGTTTGGCCATACTGAATATTCTAAATATCTTCTGGTTTTTATGTTAGAAAGACACATACATCACTGACAGCTTCCTGTGTTGCTTTGACTTGACGGATTTCTGGTGTGTCTGGAGTGGTATGAATCTTGTCCTTGTACTTGTGGTATGTTGCCCGATACAACCTCTGTATCAAAGGAGACAGCATTCTACATGTTAAAAACTTAAAATGGCAAACAGTTTGGCAGAGTGTAAGTACTTCTCTTAAGTTTTGCATAACTACCAGAGAAAAGGGAGCAAACACATTATTTTCTAACCAGGCAAAGATTTTCCACAACTGTTTCTGATAGCAGCATCTCTACTGCATGAATAATCTGAGACTCTAATCCTACAAACATGTAAATATGTGTGTTTAATTTTCATCCTCTTAAAGCCAATGATCAAAGAATTGAGTATGTATATAAAAAACCTAAAACTATCGAGACCCAATGTCATACAGATACAATAATTTCTATTCAACTTTAATCAAGTAGCAGCAGATTGGTTAATAAGATTAGGCTGCAATTGATTTTATATTATGGTAACAGATTTTCAGGATTACAGAAAGTTAGAGTTATCAGGAACCTTAAAAAGTCATACAGCCTGACTCCAAGCCTGGATCAATGATCCCGTGCCATTCTTGATGGGTATTTGTCTAAACTGCTTTTAAAAGCCTTAAAGAACAGGGATCCTACAACCTTCCCAGTCAATGTACTCTCATTCATATTTTGGGCATAACAAATACAATTCAAAGCAAATATATATATTTACTGTACCTCATTAATTACTTGATTCACTTTCTTCACATTTTCAAACCCAACATCTTTAGGTCCCAGAGTATAGCCTTTAGCCTTCATGTGTTCATAGGCTTCTTTATATTTCAGCTGTAAAGTGGAAAAAGGAACAAATACAGAAACTAAATTTGATTCTGATTCTACTTACACTGCAATTCTGACAGTAATTTATGCAGTATAAAGAGCCAGATTTTGAGAGAAAAACAAGTGAGATGTAGCTATGTCAGAGTTAAATACACTACACATCATCATTTTTATCTTTATCATGTGGCCCAAGATTAATAACGTTTTAAATATTTCTTGCATCTAATAAGGTATTCACATCTGCCTGAGGAAATTTATATTTTGATAGTAATTGCTTCAGATAGATATGGGGTTTGCTAACACTTAAATTCTGTTAAGGCAAACATTATCAGTGTTGGGGCTTGAGTGCACTAAGATTTAATCACCCTGACTAGCTACACCTGGGATGCTATGTTGTAAGCGCGTCTGTCTTCAGCCCTGCCTCCGTCCTCATTTCTTGGATGGACATCGGTCCTATGTTATCAGCAACTCATCTCTAGTCCTGCATCCTGGATTTATGTTGGACCTATGTTGTAGATAGCTTGCCTCCAATCTCTGCTTTGTTTCCCACAGCTCCTGACTGGATCTCCCTAGATGGACCTTGACCCTGGTTCCTCACCTTGTCTGGGATTGTTGATGCAACCTGTTATCAGCACCCTTCTCTGCCCACCCCATTCAGGTACATTGGGACTTCACCCTGGATGATGAGGTCACTGCTATGTCATGGTTACCCTCAGTTCCTGGCTCAGGCATCCACATGGAACTACACCACTCTTGTTGCTCCCTGACAAGCAATCACATATCTGAGAAATAACTGTCTCAAATGGTTGTGTGTTCATACAGGATGGGCATCAAATATTCCCTCACAGCTCATGCTGGAGAAGGACTTAGTACATTACTTACATCACTGCCAATGTACTGGACATGTTTAGCGTGCTGAAAGCTGGGGGTATCTGTGGGGAGGCTGTATCCAGTAGGCAGAGCATTCACACCAGCCCAGCGATACAAATTCTACAAAAGAAAGAGAGAGTTTGTGACAACTGTGTGTAATATTTGAGAGTATTCATAGCTGCATAGGAAATCTCTTAATCGCAACTGGGAAAAGATTTCCCCCATGTCTGCATTGTAATGCATACTTGTAGCTTAAAGGAGGACATTTTACCACTTTCATTTTAGAGCAGGGAAATCTAGCTAAAGACAGACATTAACTTCTGAAGAAGTTGCTTTTTGAATATCAGAAACTCTGTGGATCCAGAAGTTTTATACTTACTTCACTCTGTATTTTGTTTGCATGATATGCCCGCTCCAAATCTACTGTTTTATCAGTAGGAATCATTTTTCCTTTAACATTGTGCATATATTCACCACGATAGACAGCCTGAGGAAAAGAAAAAGTAATTAGAGGAGAGTCATAATTGTGATGTTCTCTCACAGTATCTATTGCTTGCATATATGTGGGAATTTCTTCTAAAAAACTGGATGAAAGTTTTTTTGGATTCAGGCAATTAATTATTTTAGTGATCATGTTCTCATATCTTAATAAAGGCATAGGCAATGAGTTGTAGATAACCAGCAATGATTAAATTATTAAAATGAAATTATTAAAAAATATTAAAAGTCACATTTCTAGAACTTGTCAGTTAATGGCATATGCAATATTGGGGGTGAAAGGTGATACAAATACTTACTTCACTTAAATTCAAGCCACTCAGGACATTCTGGACATAGACAGGAGTGTCCATGACCACAGTGTAGTCATTCTTCATTTTTTCTGCCTTAGATTTATACTTAATCTGCAGAGAGAAATTCAAGACCTCTAATTAGTAAGGCTATTCATTGTTAATTGAATTCATTATATTCTTATATTTACTCTATTTACTATTTATTTTATTACTGAACTATTCTATTGATGAGCCATCATTTAAGTAGAAAGTGTATTGAAATTTGGCTGCATAAATGAGCATGGCACCCTACTAGATAAGAACAGCTGATAAGGAATATTAGGAAATGTCAATGCTCATTCTTAGAATAGGCATAGGTACCGCATAATAAATACCCAACATTCTTCTGATGCAGAACTTACAAAGGGATAGACACTCTTGAAAACCAGAATGGTTATTCTCCCATTTTAATAGCTTAATCTCAAACTAAGGATGTGTCATAAGATCTTGAGAGGAGAAAAAGTAATCATAAAATCAAGAACACAATACTTTTTTAAAAATATGAATTCTGCATCATTTCTGCTTTACTTCAAGGGTTCTGAATGAAGAGTTACTGTTTTAAGTGCTTTCCTGAGAGGACAAGTATTTAAACATATGCTTAATGCCTTCCTGAATGGGATGTAACCTGACAATATCTACTTCCAGGGCATCAAAGTTTAAATAACCATATGTGGTTATTTAAGGAATACTTCAGTAGGGAAGGATATATAACATTTTCCAGATTATATCTGGAGTAGAATAAAGCTACTCCATCCTTTTAATACAACAGAGTGAAAAAAACCTAAGAAGCAAAACCAGTGTATCCACTCACATCACTGCGAAGATCATAGGCATGTTTGGCATGGAGAATTTCAGGAGTGTCCCAAACAAAGCAGCCAATGCCTTTCAGCCAGTTAAGATCATCCTTGTATACCACCTAAGGTATCAGAGCAAAGAAGCAATCTGTAAGACTTCCACCAGCATCTAATCCCTTATTGCTAAATCAGTCTGAAACACAACAGTCGAGTTATGGCAAGTAAGGTTGCCAGTACTTTGACTATTTTTTTTTTTGTTTGAGAAAATCAAAACAATTCCTTTTGGCATTTAAATAATTTTTCTTCATTGCTTCAGTTTGGCCAATAAATAAAAAACCCAATGTTTTTTAAAAAAAACTACTTGCATATCCTACTGGGCAATGATATACTGCTAGATCGCTGGCCTACTCCTGGGTTGACCTATACAAGGCAAGTGCATAGAAGCTTCACGCCACCAGGATTTTCTCAAACTTCCAACGTTTCCACACCTTATTGCAACCAAATAATAAAGGACAATTTACAGACAGGGATGGCTGAACTGGTAGAACTGTAATGTTATGACCCAGTGCCTACACTAACAACACTGAAATTATGGATACGAAGCCACATCTCAACTACGCACTTACTGCCAAGTGTTACAAAAATTAATGACAAAAGTTGATACAGATGCTGTTTAGCAGTGCATAGTACCATGGATTCAAGTGGCAACTTCAGAGTGCTCCAACTAAGTTTTTGCCAAATCATTTCCGCTAACAGAGCACAAATGCAAGAATCTTTCTAAAAAGAGCCACGAACACATGATTTGTGAACTTACATCACTAAGTTGATCCGTTACTTTTCGAACATGAGCATTGATTTGAAGATCTGGTAGACAGATCCATTCGTGGAGATGTGTGCGGTAATCAATTTCACTGATTTTCTTCTGTGCATCCTTAGCAGAAATTATGTCTACCATGTCTGGAATAATGTGGACTTTGGCTTTATTCTTTTCATAGACTTCTTTGTACAGACGCTGCAGAGTTAAAGCAGTACATTAATAATGCTGATAAATAGTCTGAAGCATTAACTGTTGATAAATTTGAAGCATAATTATAGGTATTTTCATGGAAGGTTAGTGGGAGAGCAATTGCTTTGGTTGTGAGTGAAATTTACATCTTGCCTGCTCTAAAAATGATTTCCAGAACCTTAACAAGGGTGATAAAATACGATTTGTCAAATTTTCATTGTACTCACGTGTTAAAAGGAGGTAGACTATTTAGTGCTTTGCTTTATACATGAGCATATTACACTAAAGGTTTAGCCATGCAAGCAATTTAACAGTTGAGTCACAATCTTGAAAAGACATTAATAAGTGTATTATAGAATTTAGCAAACACTGAACACTGCCAAATGCATGTGGAAACGTGGTAGCTGAATGAAGGCATGTGGATTCTTTGAGAAGCCTCTTCTGAGGTAAGTATGTTTTTGTCAGGAAAACACACTTCAGAAAACAATACTTACATCAATATTAAACTTTCCAACTCTAAGGCACCTTGCTGTGTTGGGGTCATCCTCAACACCTCTAGGTAACGTGTACAGTGCTTTAAACTTGTCATATTCTTCTCGGTATTTTACCTAGGCAGATGCAAAGAAAGGCAACAAATAACCAACTCCAATGAGTCAATTGTATTTTTGGAACAACATTCATCAGTAAGCAAAATATTTAGTTGAGTCCAACACGTAGAGAAAGTCTTTAAAGCAGGATCGTGGTTTTCTATTTTATTTTAAATGGCAAAGCAAGCACATCATAACTATCATGTTGGAAAAATAACAACAGCTGACTAGAAGACTTTAAGAATAAATAGATGTAGAACAAGCTATGTATTTATTGTTCCAGCTCTTTCATGTGAAGATATCTGTGAAGGGCGTGATCTCTCATAAGCCTCAGTTCAGTAAAGCACAAGATTATGTTCTTTACTCAGTGAAGCATCATTTAAAGACATTTGGTGTTTTTCTGACTTGGATGCTTATGCAATTTAGACTAAAATAAACCCTAACCAGACATTTTCAAGGAACAGTTTCTATTACTACAAAATGTGACATTTTTTCCATGAAAAGAAACAGCAAAGGACTATCTGTTACCCAAATAATTATCACAGAAAACATATTATACATATAATACATATTATATCTAAATTAAAAATAGAATTTTAAAAAAGACTTTTTTACACCTATAGTATATGCAAGGCATGAGAGATTCCATTGCTAGAACTGATGATCTGATTAAAAAAAATAATTTTATTCACTTACAATACTAGCATTATGCTTCAGTTCTTTTGCACGTGCTAGGGATACAGCATCAGAGGGCAATATATAGCCAGTAGCTTTCACTTTTTCCCAGGCTTCCTTGTAGAGATTCTATGGGGAAATAGAAAATCTGTCAGTGGAAAAATTCTTCTGAAACCATTAGAAACCAAAAGCCCTTCTGTTTTTATTTATATGCCATAACTATTACTTAATCTCAAGAGGCTGTACACTAGTTTAGCCTTGACAGTGCACATAAAAGGTGACAAAAATGCTTTCTAACAATTCATGTCCATTCTCATGCAAGGTCTTAATTTTGTTCAGGTGCAATTTTTTTCAGGGAATCATTTTATCGATGCATGTATTTTGACAAGACTAGAACTACAGTTAGAAAATATCTTCCCCATACTGAAGTAATGCAGAAGGATATCATTGGCTTTGATAAGCTCCACGTTTGGATGTTTATCTTCAGAGTGAACAAACAAAATAAAACAAAAATTCCAAATAGTAACACCTTAAGAGAAAAAAAAAATGTAGAAACACTTACATTGCTAAAGAGATGTTTCAAATTTTGAACTCTTTCAGAATCCACTGTTTCAGTCACAGTTGTATACTTGTCCTTAGTTTTGTGGTAATCTTGCTTGTATTTCACCTGTAAGATGAAAGACAGATTTAGTTAACTTGTTTCAATTCTCAGAAGGGGCACAGGGAAAAGCCTGAGTAAAAGAAATGGGGAGACTCACATCACTGGCATTTACACCACTCTGCACAGCAGTCACGTAGAGAGGTGTGTCAGTAACAACACCAAAGTTCTGAAAATTCTCTTTTCCTGCAGCTGTATATTTTATCTAAGGAAACAAAACAAAACATTAATGTTGAAAATGGCTGGGAAATTCCCTGCTAGCTTCCTTTAAAATCAGTCCTGGACAGCTGAAGCCTGGGATGATGGCCCAGTAAGACCAACTTTAAAAGTGACAGGCCACAGAAAAGAAACACTTAATATACAGCCAGTATGAACTAAGGAATAATGAAAACTGCACATCACTGTGTAGCATCTAGTAGGCCAAGATTACATCAGCAAGGCAAGAGACACTATTTTCCCTACATAAATGTCTCGTCGAGGTATCTTGTGCACACGGTGGCATACAGAAAGACAAAGTGTTATCTTCTTACTGCTAAAAACCACAGCCTTGCTGTCCTTCCATCCTCCTAAGTTTTCTGCTCCACTGATAACGAAAGTGACCATGTCTTTACAGATGAAACTGAAAGAGCATATTATAATAGGTTGAATAAAATATTTCTGCTGTAATAGGAATTACTTCATTCTGCTCTGGACCAGGACAATTGTCAGTCCCAGTGAATCATAAATAGAAGAAAAAAACCCTTATAAATATTTACTTATTTGAGGAAAATATGCTTACTTGGCTCTGGAGGTCATATGATTTTTTAGCATGCAGGATTTGTGGAGTATCCCAGACATAACATCCAAGTCCCTTCAGCCAATTTAAGTCATCTTTATACACCACCTATATGGAAGAAAACAGACTATTAAGTTAGGAAGAAATTTGACTTCTGCTTGAAGAAAGTAGTTGTTTTTTCTCTATATTCAGTATCTTCCACTTGTGCAAACTCAATGCAGAAGGTTACTGCTGAATCTGACCCAGACTCATCCAGTAATTCCAATCTATTTGGGAGTGTAAATGCAAGCAGAGAGAAGACTATCCCATCTCACAGTTTGACTGAATGATTTTTACCCACAGGATCTGCAAGGGAAACTAAACCAAATAATACAGCATAGTAATAGGCCAGGCAATTAACACATCATCAGATTTTATAAGGAAGGTTGGTTGGCCCAAGTTGAGATACTGTTGACTATGTAATATGAAAAAACGTCGTGGTTCAGCGTGCCATTCACTCAGCTCAGACTCTGTGGCCTGATACAACCCAAAATGAACGAAGAGAAGTCTTTTCCAGACCCACTGGATCCAGGAGGACCGTGGATGTTGTCCTGGCCCCTGTGCAAATTACAACACTCCCAATTACAATACATAAAAATC
Organism: Nycticorax nycticorax; assembly: GCA_023375905.1. NCBI lineage: Eukaryota > Metazoa > Chordata > Aves > Pelecaniformes > Ardeidae > Nycticorax > Nycticorax nycticorax. Next base: position 42,819 of record JAKFQP010000886.1, read on the forward strand.
ACTGCAGTGCAGCGACATTCTGACTGTACCATGGTACATCCACTTCTCTTCTCTGCATGTGCCAGATAGGAAGCTTCCTATACAGTCTCATCCAGCCAAAGACAGATTAAGTGTTGATAGCATTGACCTTTGGGAAGGTTTCATAAATGTTAATTTAAATTTTTTCCAATTTACAAATGAATAATAAATAACCAGACCATTAAAATGTCCCAAAGAAAACTGTAAAAATGTAATTTTTGGTACTATGCTACGAAGCAATCTAAGACCATGGTTATTAATTTCATATTTAAATACTATGAAAGATATTTGAAAGTGGTTTATATTTAAATACCTTGGAAAAAATTACATGAAAGGCTACTAAAATGTCAAAACAAATGAATGAAACACATACATCACTCAGAATTTCCTGGGCTTTTCTGGCTTGAACAACATCATTTTCTTCAGGTGAACAATTCCACTGATGGAAGTAAGTTCGGTATTCAAGATCACTGAGGATGTACTGGCACTTCTTGGCTAGCACGTGATTCATCATGTCACTTGGAATATGGACATTTGCTTTGGTGTCTTCATAATTCTTTCTGTATGCCAGCTAAAAAGGAAAGATTGGGCAAAGGGTGAGAGGAGAGAATAGTGGTTTTCTGCATAACTTTGACTCTAATAGGATACAGGTTACAGCATAATCTGAGGCATGCTTTCTGGACTTGGTAGCTAAACTCCCATGGGATTCAAGTAGATGAAATCTTAATTTCTGTATTAATCACCATTTATTCTGATAAGGTTCTAGAAGGACAAGAATATCTTCTTCACTTGCAGATTTAACAGCTGGTGAGAAAATTTAAAAGATAAGAAGAGTCATATACTACAAACATGTTTTTAACCTAGTTAAATCTCCCTGTCTGAATGAAGACAGAATATTCGGGATTATACTAACTTTATGCCCTGCATGACATGCTGTATGTACAGTGGTGATAATAACAAAACACCAAATGTGCATTTACTTTTCCAGTTCTTAAATTCCTGTTTCAATTCAAAATTAATAGTTTTTTTTTTTTTAAAGCAAAAGAATCCCAAGTCATGTAGTATTTCTTACTGCTCAGATTCTTAAACAGAAATAGAAGAAAGTTACTTTCCTTATTCTAATATGTCTAACAGCTAAACAAATCCCTTCTTATCTCCTACATCGTTTCAAGTTCAATTATTCAACTGATACAAAATAACCATTCAGGAAACATAAACATGTTGAGAACACTTTTACTCATGTCATTAAGCATTGCATTATTTATGTTTAAATATGTCACACTAAAATAAAGAAAACAAAAAATACTACAGCAAGACTAATTCTCTGCTTACCGCGCTCCTTATTTTCTGGAATGCTAGCGAATGAACGACACTGGGGAAATCACCAATCTCCTTCCCAGCCAGGTAATGGCCTTTCAGCTTCTCATATATTTCCTTATATTTAAGCTGCAAAATATTCATGTGGAAATTTTAAAGTTCATTCTAACAACATACAGGGAAAAAAAAACGAGAAAGAATGAAAATTCATACTAACCTCACTATTTACGTAGTTTGCGCGCTTTGCCCCAACAAGTGGAATATATTTTTCATCCAAAGTATACCCAATGGGCTTGCTGATTTCCCAAGCTTTTTTATAAAGTTTCTAGACAAACAAAACACATACAGATTTTGATAAAAAATCCATTATACTTTCCAAGACACCTAACTCTGCCATTTATATGCATATGCAATATGACTACTTTTATAGAGCAGTTCCTTATTCCATGAATTGTCCCAATGAAGTAAATGAAGAATGTTCATTTTGAACAATTATTCACTGTAAGTAAAGCAAGCAGAATAAGTATTCCAGTTCGGGAAGGTACCGCAGCACAAATTTGAGCTGATCTCTGATTTCTTTACTATATTTGGAATTCAAAATTACTCATCCAGAAGAGTAATAAAAAGATCCAAAATGTAAATATGAACTCTTGTTTAAAAGTATAGAATTGACATTGATAATTTTACAGCTACATGTTCAAAATTGTAAAAAATCTTCAATGAATACTATTGCTTATTATAAGAGCATTAACTGTTAGTGGCACTTTTCTAACACATCATATTTTGTTAAATATTAAATGTATTTACCTTCACACTAAATTATGAAGCACCTAGTCATATGAATAAGTGTCACATTTTCAAAAATTAGAGATTTCCCAAATTAAAATTAGTGAGACTACACAAAAGTAACTGCTTAATAATGTAAATCATCCACAATTTTCCTCTCTTATAAAAAAAAATATGTAAATTTTGTCAGTAATCTAGGAATATATCATTGGATGGAACTATAAATTTGTTTTGTCACACAAACTCTACTACTACTGCTGCTGCTATTACTACTTCCAAGCACTACACAGCAGTGCTTTAAGATCAGTTCAGTAAGGAAAGAAATTATCCCTATCCCAATGATCTAAACTGGGAAAAACTGAAGAAAGAAGAGATTAAATAACTTTCCCAGTGCCACCCAGTAGTTTAATGACAGAAACAGAACAGTTTTCTGAAGCCCACTCCACATTCTGTTGCTTTCAAACCAAACAAATTAAAGCTTAGTTAGATATTTATTGAATCTTACATCGCTGTATAGTAAGGCCATGTCTTTGGCATGGTTCAGTGCAGGAGTATCATCAGACCCAATATACTGGCCTTTCTCAAGGTTAAATGTTTCTTTGTATTTTAGCTACAAAAGAAAACAAACATAATGTTAATTCCACAGGAGAAGTGAATTATTCCAACTAGTCCATCTATTAGAAGCAGACATTAATTTTCTGTTGTTATCATATCTTCAGTAATGTTGTGTGTACATTCCAACCACAACAGGACACAGGTAAATGTCATCAGTATGTCACACCACAAAATTCACACAGTATTCGAGTGAAATTAAACATACTGATCAGCAAATCCAGGTTAGTCGCAACACCAGGAACGCCAGTAGCACTATGCAACTAACAGCTGTTCACCAAGAACAGGACTCCATTTTGAACTACTAGAAGCAAAATCTATGTAAACTGTAAATAAGGGGCATGCTATATTCCTCTACAGACAAATGCAAAATTATTTTGGATAGCACTATTGTGTTGTTCATTTACATCACTTCTTACTAAACTTATTTACCCCAGTAAAAGTCTATTATTAATGAAGCATGCATATACATACACACATATACTAAACACAGTATAGTTTAGCTTAGCAAAAGCAATTAAGTCATCTACTAGTTCTAGTAATATAACAGTCTCTATTTAAAAAAAGTACATACATCGCTCTGATTGACAGAGTTCATCTTTGCCAAAACAATGTCAGGAGTGTCAACCACACTGGTATAATTGGAAAAGTTATCAAGGGCTTCCTTTGTATACGCTCTCTGCAAAGAGAAGAAATATTTTCTTAAACACTGTGTATGAGGAAGAAGAGGTAATCGCATAACTGCTAAAATGTTTTCTCTTACCTTATTTATCAGTTCTTGCGCATTCTTAACTTTCTTATGTTCCACTGAATCCAGAGGAATCCAACCACAGCCACGAAGCCATTCCAAATCAGATTTATAAATATTCTAAATCATAGAAGATAAAAAAGGAAAGATATGCTTTAATTCAGGATGACATTTTTCAGTCTTACGTAATATGGACAGTATTCTTAGACCAAACTAAGTGGAAATTACATAGTATGTATGCAATATGACTTACATCGCTTTGCAGATCGTAGGCCTTCCTTGCCTGAATACAGTCATTCTGGTCAGGATGGCATGTCCATTCGTGCAGGTACTGGCGGTAGTCAATATCGCTGACCAAGGTCTGACATTCCTTTGCTGCTGTAACTGACATCATATCCGGAGGGATGTGAATTTTGGACTTTGTTTTGTGATAGTCTGATTTGTACAATCTCTCATTCTGGATCTCGCCTGCATGCTCAAACCACACCAGTTTTGGATCATCTCTCATACTGGGAACTCCAACATAGTGACCTCTTTGTTTGACATAGTCAGCTTTGTATTTAAGCTGATGGAAGACAGGAGAAATACGTATAAAATCAACACTGAGTATATCTGCGAACAGCTATGGTTTTGTCAACACAAAGAATAGATGAGAGGGAGATGTCAACTGCAGTCTTAGGTTTTCAGTATGTGACCAGATAAAAATATGACACAAACAGTAATGTTACTTTGTATAGTCCTTCCACTTCAAAAACGGGACTAATATGCTACCATTTTTCAGTAAACAGCATTTTCAACACAAGTGGAAAGCCTTGTTACAAAATGTTTGCTAATAAGTGCATTTAGCCTCAGTTTTGTAACATTTTTTTGTAACAAATTGAGACTGTCTGAAGAGTGCAGGCTTAAGGTATTTACATCACATTGTTTTGATACAATGTATATTCAAACTAAGAGTAATGTAGTAATTTCAACAGCCATTACAAAAAAGTTTAAAATCTAATGTGCATAACACCTTACAGTTTAAGGAGAAAGCCTCCATAATATACCAAAAAGTGAAATCAAAGCTATATATTATAATAATATCACTTAAATTATTTAATATTCATAAAATATGGAAGTCCACCTTAGTTGATTTTGAAAGAGCTGCTTCAGGACAAAGTGAAGGTGGAAAGGAGAATCTGACCTTTCTGCACTGATATCTGTAAAACCCATTGTAACAAAGATGGCTGAATTGTTTGTAGGACAGTGGACTTCACAGGTCATGAAAAGTATACTGGATGTTACCCCTAATGGAAAGCTTTCTATGTCCGTTGTTGAATTTGCAAGGCCTTTACATTTCCAGGCTTCCAAGCACTTGCCTTCCTAATGAGAAAAATTATTACCTCACTTTGGACATCATTTGAGTGTTTGGCATGACAGATCTGCACAGTGTCAGGAGGTAAGAGGTAACCAGTGGCTTTTTCTTTCTCCCAACTTTCCTTGTATAAATTCTGCGGAAAATAAAGGTGAGGAGGAATTCAGCACTACTATAATGATAATTGTTACCATATATATGTAACAAATCCTTCCTTTAGGATGTTCTTAATAAGGTAAGTTTTCTAAATTCCTTGGAAGAGTTATTAATGTGAGTAGAAACTGTCAAGGAAAGATCACGTACCTGATTAAGAATTCTGGCTGCCTCTCGGGCCATATCTAGCTGTGGTGTATCTGTTAGAGTATAATTTGACTTGACCTCATTCCATGCTTTGTGGTATTGAATCTAGAACAGAGAAAGAAATGACTGTCTTGCAGCACCATCACAAAATTGGGAAAACATAATAGCAAACACCATATTTCATGCATTACATAATGTATAAAATCCTAAATTTGCAAGGCTATTAGACATGACACATTAAATATACATCCAAGTGGGTATTTTTTTTTAAAGGAAATTATAAAAGATGAGAAATTATAAAATTTTTCAGAGAAAATTTTGAAAACTTGTTCCAAGGCAGCTGGATGGACAGGGGAAAGTCTTCAGAAGTCAAAGTTTTGCTACCTGTTTGGTCTACAGGGATGTACAGCCAATAGCCAAGCAACAAGTGTTTGAACCAGGGCAATAGACTTCAAGCTTTTCAAGAGCAAATCTCTCTACTCAGCATGATCTCTACGTGAACGCAGCATTCCGGCACCTCCCAACCACAGATGTCTACACTGAGTCATGTTCCCAAGCACAGGACATGCCCAAATGTGTTTATGTGGTTGCATGGCAGTATGCCATTTAATTCAACCATATCATTGTTATTGCCAGCCTTTTACCAGTGTTTGAGTTAATGTGTTTAGCTTGGCTTGTTCTCTCACAGAAGCATATAGCAAAAAAGAAACACCAACTCATGAACTGAGAGGGGGTCGTGTCATTTCATGTTCACAGACCAGCTCCTCACAGCTCACCAGCCTTCGAAAACATATAAAGAATGGCAAGCTGACAGCACACCGTTTTTGCTCATGTTTATTGTTACACAGCAGTTAACTAAAAAGTCTAAACTCATTGGCATAAATGAGAAGGATTAAACATTATGGTTGCCGGAGTGCAAGTGGTTATTTATGTGCATGTTGTCAATGATCACCAGTGATACCAGCCAAGAGTGAAAGAAGGGACTGGTTGCAGCACTAGCACTGGCTTTTCACATGTCTAGGAAATACGTTGTTCTGCTTGAGGAGCTTCTTTCCTCATAAGAGATGGGGAGGAGTGAAGTCCTGTTCATCTTTATGTCATACATTCACAGAATTCCCAGAGACTGATCAAGAATTCTTTTGCATTTTTTTTAAATACCTTTCTAAAGATAACATCCTACTATGTAAATATACACACCAAGTTAACAGCCCGGAAACATGCTAGCAAACTTACATCACTGCGAATTTCACCACTCTTCTTTGCTGTGACATAATCAACTCTGTCTGCCACTGGAGTAAATGGAAGAGTTTCAGCTTTTGTACGGTACTTTCTCTATACAAGAGAAAAGATGAACAGTCAGTTTGTACTGGAATATTTTATAACTAAGACAGCAATTCTGAATACATACACAGGAGAAGAAAGTTTATATGGAAAGAAAACCTCTCCATACACAATGAATGCTGTGGAAATACTCCAGTTGTATTTTTTATTTAAAATATTAACGCATTTAACCATTACAAATATTGCTAAGAAAATTTTAGTATTGAAAAGCATTTTGTTACCTCATTCAAGAGATCTCCAGCATGTTTGACATGGTTGATTCCAACTGAATCATTTGGCAACCATCCAATTCCCCGTAGCCATTCCAAATCAGATTTGTAAATAGCCTGGGAAAACAAAATAGGGCCCATGCTGTTAGCTACAGTCCCCTGTACAATCCAGCAAGATTCATAAATAACAGCACTTACTTCCACTGGTTAAAAGGAGAGGAGTAATTCCAACATGAGCACTATATCTGAATTTATCACACTTCAAACTTGGCAATATACATCACTGGCCTATACTTTGCATTCCTAATAAACAGCAAAGCCAATTCACTGAATTCAGCAGAAGATTCCCACTACTTAGAGCTGAAGCAGACTAAGAAGAGACAATACAGTAATAAGTTAAGCTAAGTTTTCATGTTAACTTACATCACTCTGAAGATCGTAGGCTTTCCTAGCCTGTATGACATCATTCTGGTCTGGAAGACAGATCCACTGGTGCAAGTAATGACGGTAATCAACATCACTGACCAAAGACTGACCATGTTTAGCTGACAGGATAGACAGCATGTCCACTGGTAGATGACATTGTGTCTTCCATTTGGCAAAGTGTTTCTTGTATTCTAGTTCACTCTGAACTTTGCCTATGCCGAGGGCAAACTGCATTTTTGTATCTGCTTTTGCATTTGGAACTCCAACATAATGCCCCTTCTGCTTCTCATGTTCCAGTTTGTATTTATACTGGGGAAAGAGCAAAGATCACCATCACTAACAGTTACCATGAAATAGCTCTCAAAGCATGTGAAGAGCTCGATGCCTCTTTTGGCACTTACATCACTAGCAATTTCTCTAGAAGCTTTGGCTGCCTTGATTGGGATTGCATCTGCTCTCAAATCATAACTTATCTTCACCTCATCCCAAGCTTCTTTATACAGTTTCTGAAAAGACAGCAAAATATCACATATGCTAAATACTCTGGCATTTGTCATTGAAGAAACACATAGTTTACTGCCATTTGTTTGCTGAAATACTGTGAGAATTTTGTGTGTGTTATTCTTGCTCCTAGCCATAAATACTGCTGCAAATCTTACTGCCTTTCAAACATGTACAGTACCTGCAACTCCAGTTTTGCAACCTATACAGCATAGAAGGGTGTTTGTAAGAGCTTAGAAAATATTTATATACCTTGGGCTCTCAGCCATTTCAACAAAATATTATCTCAGCAGTGCATTAGATGAATAATTTTTAAACAGCTGTATGCAAGCATTTGATTTAAATTCTCTAAATACTTCAAGAATACTCAGCAGAGGGAAGGAAATGTTGCAAGCCCTGTACAAGGACAGACCTCAATGAGATTCACATGACTTAATCTTCAACTTTGTAAGTAACATCTTAGAATGTTAGAATTCACAGGTCACACATACCATTTTATAGAAATGTAGAAAGTAGAATGATAAGCATACCTGGCTATAATTAGCAGCATTAGCCTTGGCTAGGTTGATTTCAGGTGTGTCTGGCATAATATGGATCATAGTCTTGTCCTTTTCCCAGGCTTCTTTGTATTTTGGCTGTTAAAATAGTTCATTTTATGATATTGTAATTATGGAATTTCACTTGTCAATATCATAATATCCCATAAATCTCTCCTGATTTATCTCTAAAAAATAAAGTATCTGGAAAAGCATTAATCTTGACTTAAAATACCACTGATCAATTTTATATTTTAGCAGTGAGATTTCTCTTTAACTGTTTATAGCCTCAAAACAACGTTAAGAACATTGTGACGTACAATGCTGACTTGTTCGGCATTCACTTTAGCTAGACAGACATCTGGAGTATCAACAATACTGGTGTATTTCAGGCTTTCAATAGGTGTACGATACACGTTATCACTCAGGAGATCCTGGGCATGCTTCACTCTCTTAACATCCGGAGAGTCATTAGGCAGCCAGCCAATTCCACGGAGCCATTCCAGGTCTGACTTATACACAGCCTATATCAGACATGGTCAGAAAAGGAAAACATTGCATTTAAAATGACTGTCTTAATCATCTTAAACTATACAAAGCAGTACATGTTTTAGAAAATGTCAAATCAGCTAGGGCTAGATTAATCCTTTTTATATACAAGAGATGTTCAGTGTCATATGTAAAATACAATCTGGGAACCAGGTTTTAAGTAGCTCATTTCTTAAACAATAGGTTCTAAACTTTATGCAGTTAAATAGAGGGGAAACAACTGAACAGAATTGCTGTTAATGATGATGAGTATTACGATCTTAAAACAGCCTTCCTGTCTCCTCCAAAATACTTACTCCTCTAGTCACTTCAACAATTTACAAGTCCAAAAAAAAGCTGCCTGCCAACCAGGAAACTTGACAAAAAGGAGGAAAAAAAAGTTTATAGAGGTAATGGGGACTAGAGCTAACTGGTATAACTCTGAAGTGGTAACAGGCAACATTATTTACGTTTTAATCGAGTAAATTCTTTAACAAAGAACATGAATCTAGCCTCCGAAGCTCATACCTGAAACAGAGGAAGAGTGACTGATGTTGGTTGATAACCAGCAAACCCAGGTCAGGAAATCAGCTACACTGACTCCTCCTGCTTTGAAATCAGCCACTAAAACACCTTACCTGCTATCTTACATAGCTTTCTTGCAATTAAATAAATTTCCAAGTTGACTCAGATAAACAGGAGTAATAAAAGCCCCCTGATTCCAAAGTAGTAAACAGATGGTATAAGCCCCATCAAATTAAGAGAGACAAATCCCTCATCCTCTCCAAATCACAATACTCCAAAAGCGTATGTAACATAGCAGACAACTACTAATGCTTTTACAAAATTCAGAGGTAATACCAATACTTTTTAAAGGATAAAAAGAGCAGGTAAGAGCAGTAACATGAAAAATTGAGTCTAAAGATAAATGCTTTGTGACTGTATAATATCAGACCATCAGAATAAGGCTATAATATATTAAATAGCAACAGTAACTACTGCATCTCTACACATACGCACATCACTCTGCAGGTCGTAGGCCTTCCTTGCATGGATCACATCATTCTGGTCAGGCAGACAGGTCCACTGGTGAAGGTAGTGCCGGTAGTCAACATCACTGACTAGGGCCTGGCACTCCTTGGCTGCCTGCACTGACATCGCGTCCACTGGTATGTGGACCTGGGCCTTTGAATCGTGGTACGCCTTCCTGTAAAGCCGGTCGTTCTGCAGCAACATGGCACGCGCGGCGCATGTCAGCTTGGGATCCTCCTTGGCAGTTCGGCACCCAATGTAGTGGCCTTTCTGCTTCTCGTGCGTTTCTTTGTACTTGTACTAGAAATGCAGAAACAACGTAAGCAGCCACACATTGCTCACCTGAATGCAACTAGCAAACAAAAGGCTTTCAGCTTCCTAAGTCGTCAACCCTTTGAACTGAACTTCACTCAGTTCTGCTGAGCTGGACACAGGAAGAGACAGAGGCAGGAACCACATTAAGAGAAGACTGTACCTCACTAGCAATGTCTCTGGAAGCCTTGGCGTGCTTGATGGGAATGGCATCAGCTCTTAGGTCATAGCTTTTCGCCTTGGCCTCATCCCAGGCCTTCTGATAGTGTTTCTGCAAAGAAAATTAATCACCCTAATTACATGCAGTCAAGACTCTCTGATAACAATGCCTTCTCTTGAAACCTACTCTCTTGGAATTAACAGCTTGTGTGCTCTGTCCCTGGTAACTGGCAGGGTTACAGTAATGACCTTGGCAAGTGTCTTAACAGAAAACTTATGACTTAAAAGTTAAAGTAGGTGCAAAATCCAAAAGACAAAGAGGCGGCTGAAATATTCCTGAAAACATATCACAAAGTCTCCTCTAACAGACCACTGCTGACCATATGCATGAGCTCACCACACAGGCTCCAAACAGGCAGTCCAACTGACATAGTGTACTACCTCCAAAACCAACCATGAATTCTGCATGACCCTACAACAGTTTGAACTTCTGCTCACACACACCTAATCACAGGGTCATAGCTACTCGGAGCATAACACCCGTTCTAGTGACAGAATGTATCCAGACCGTACTTAAGTCATGAAGCCTCCTCAGGCGGAGAGGCTCAGTCCATTTACGAGACTGAAGAGAAACCAAAGTGCCTTCATGTGTCTAGAGACACCCAACCTGTCCAGGACATTACGCCCAAGAACATGAGGGCTCCTTCTTTAATGGCATCTCGGTCCACAGAAGCTTGGTCAGCCCAGGCGGTAACTTTGTCATTAGTACAGGCGGGTAAATGACACACTTTTTAGTCTGTTTTTGATGACTCTGAAAATTCAGAAACTGAATGCTATTGCAGGTCAGACTATATGGAACTCAGAAAACCCCCCAGTAATCAAAGCACAAGCAAGACAAAAGCAGGGGAAGTAAAATGTCTGTTGTAATAGCACTTGAAATATTTCATGCCTAATTCAATCACATCAGGTGCTTCTGAAAAATATTTAACATACTATCAACATCAAGAAAGACTGGGAGTAAATACAGTTTCCAGGCAAAGCCCCAGTCAAGTCCTGCTGAAAATGCAAAATGGGAAATGTTTCCAGCTTTACAGAATCTCCAGTTTATTAGTCTGATAAAGCTAGTGAGTGAAACAACACAAATCTGCAAAACGTGTGGGGTGGATGAGTCTACAGACTTCAACAACAACTCCATGGAAAGTATTTGCCAGTTTTTGTCAAAGGGAGGAGGAGTTGTGTGGAATTGCAAGTTGGACTTTGGAGTTTGCTCACAAACGTACAATCTGTCAAGCAAGACAAGCAATTCTGTGAGTCACTCCCATGGGAATCTGTGCAGTTTAGGACGAAAAGCATCAGTGCTGGCATGTTCCATGGCAGCATTTCCATCGATTTCACAGTCACACGGACTGAGGGAAAATACAATGGCATGGATTCCAGATCAACACCTTGGGCCTCCTTTCTTAATGAACATCTGGTTAATAAACAGTGCTCGCAGGTTCATCAACAACACGCTCTGCCTAAAGAGACCCTAGATGTAATCTACTGTTTACAGTACAAGCACATTAGAAGATAGCATTAGTACAGCACCATTTCCAGCGATATCTAAAAGACATGAGCCAAAAACTGGAAGAACAATTGTCACTCTTAATTTTGTAACACTTCACATGCATATCATTTTATTCTCTTACGTTGCTGATGTTGAGAGCATTGACTTTGGACTGCAGCATTACAGGAGTATCAGAAGGTATGGAAATCTGCGTCTTATCTCTATCCCAGGCTTCATGGTACAGGCGCTAAGGAGAAAAGAAGCATAATGACATTTCACCATGGTCTGAACACTTTAAAAAAACCATCAACAGGAATTCTTTGGTAATTCGGATTTGCAATACTTTCCAACTAGTCACTCCTGTGGTGGAAATTCTAGTCTCCACCACAAAGAATAGAAATGTCATCACATAAATGAAAGGTAAGGGAAAGGTAAGCTTACATCACTGATCTGCAAAGCATTGATCTTAGCCTGGACAACGTCTGGCGTGTCAGTAANTCATGTCATAACCTTTCTTTTTGGCCTCTTCCCAGGCTTGTATGTAAAGTTTCTATACAAAAGAAGACAGAAAATGGCTTCTCAATATTCTGAAAGATGGAATTTCTGTATTTCATATTTTTTTCTTAAAATTTTCATGAGTGCATATTTTAGAAGATCTTTATGGTTAAAGACATGCTTACTTAATTTCTGAATTTCCATTACTTTAGTATATGTTTAAATATTCTTACATGGCTGACATTAGCTGCATTGGCCTTCGCTAACAAAATTGTCGGTGTGTCAGGCATGACGTGAATTGATGTTTTGTCTGCATCCCAGGCTTCTGTGTATAGACGCTAGGAGAGAGGAAAACACATTCCTTTAAAAAGATTCTTTATATGTGTCATGATGGAAAGACTGCGAATCTGAAAGCAGTAGTTATCAAAAAGATATCCATGATATAAAAGAAAAGTAATCTTGAAGCAGAACAAGATATATATAACCAAATTAATACACTTGTCCAAAGAAAGTATTTAACAAACTGTGAGGGGTGGTTCAAGCAAGCTTGAAATATGCTGGCATAGCAATGCTTCTCACTGAAAAGCTCAAGAAGGAAACTTTGTCCTTCCTCATTATTTCTCAGGTTAAGTTGGCACAGCGATTGATTGATCTAGGATTGCTGGGAAACTGTTGTAGGAGGAAAACTATATTCATTATTCTGCTGTATCTGTACAAGTGAGTTGATTGATATTTCTTATTAAAGAGCACTCTGTGAATTTCATCCTCCAGGTCTGAGGTAAATTGCAGAAGCTTCACTTCCAGAGAACATAAGCTATTTCCTCATAGCTTGTTCATCATGCAGTATGACATTCAGTCAACAATACGTCATTATAGCAGCTGCAGTAAAAGCCTCAATATTCTGCTACATCCTATCTTACAGCACGGGCATGGCACCACCACCTCTGGACATACCCTAACACCTTGCTGGAACATTGTTTCTGCAGATTTCACAGTATTGCCTAAGAATTTCAAAAAAATTTAGCCTGTTCTGTCAGAGAGGAGCTTTGTATAGTGAAGTAGCATTAACAAAACAGAAAAAGCATACCAAACAAACGTTTAAAAATAGGATTTCAGCTGAGATGGGAGGAAGAGGGAAATTCACCAGAATTTTTAGTATTACTCTTGAAAAATATGTGATTTAGGTGATTTTTTTTCTGGATATTTTTACTAAGTGTTCAGTTCAGACAGAGCCTGGAGATAACAGCTTTCCTGCGCAAAGGCTCAATTTGGACATTCGTTTTCTTGAAGTCCACGATGAAAGTGTTTAGTCTTCCTTCATATTTTGTATTTTTCATCTCATGAACAAGTTCTATTAGCTAGCAATACCAGTGATTTTGACAAAAAACCCCAAACCACCTCACCTTGTTCATTATCTCAGCATTTTGCTTGGCTAAGACCATGGCCAGAGAATCTGTCACACTAGTAAATTTAATTTGGTCTGCCGGTTGACGATACTTCCTTTCACTCAGGATTTCTCCAGCTTTCTTGGCTTTCTCAACTTCCACGGAACCAATAGGGACCCATCCAATACCTCTTAGCCATTCAAGGTCTGATTTGTAAACAGCCTGAAAAAATTTGAAAGTTCATTATATAAGGTGCAAGTGTGATCAAATATTAAAATAATTATAAATAAGCATATCCTAGTCTACATGAACAACTATACATTTCTGCATAGCAGCAGAATATGGTCTTGAAAACAATTGTTATTTTTTAAGAGCTAGTAAAATAATTATTAAATAACAAAAAGAATAGACTTATTGAAGAACTCCACAAACACCAGGGTTACACACAAATTACAACCCAGGCTAAGGACTGAGAAAATAGGATTAAACATAAATTTGATGATAGAATATTAAACATTTTACTTCTATCAATGTATCTGATGCAAGGGACTAAGGCATATTATACATCTTTTAAAAATTACATTGTACAAGACCCAGTATATTTAATTATGTATTACAAATATAACTATTTACTCACATCGCTCTGTAGATCATAGGCTTTCTTAGCATGGATAACATCGTTCTGGTCTGGCAGGCAGATCCACTGATGCAGATAATGGCGGTAATCAACGTCGCTGACCAACTCCTGACATTTCTTGGCCAACACGATTCCCAGCATGTCCACTGGGCTACTGAAGTGCGTCTTTGTCTTCTCAAAGGCTTTCTTGTACTCCCTGTCGCTCTGGATCTTGGCTACGTGCATCGACCACATCATCTTTGGATCATCCTCTATGTTACGGGCCCCTATGTGGTGGCCAAGCTGCTTGCGATAGCCTTCTTTATACTTGTACTGAAATAAAATATGTCCATGTTCACATGGAATATTTATAAACTAATAAATAATTCACACAGTTTAACATAATCATTCATATTTTGTTTAGAGACAAACATGATTTATATCTTTCTACTGTTTTATTAATTTTCACATCAAAAGGATTTTATTCCAGGTATCTTTATCTCTGATTTTTTATATAACTCTATTACACTTTCAGTTAACTAAATATTTAATGTCACATACTTACTAAGTTTGATATTCCACATTCTTTTACTATTAAAATTAAAATGTAAATATTAACTTATTTTAAAAGCTTATTACAAAACACCTTGATGAATATAGTCTGAGTTAGTCTTAATACTAAGTTAAAATATCAATCTTGACAGAAAAACATGGAGCATGAAAAATTGCTATCCTCTGCCTCTTAGTGATGTTTCCTCATCCCAGCAGCAAAATCTGTCAAAGTCATTGCATATTTTTCTTCCTGTTTTTTATTCAGACATCTTGAATTTCAGTATGACACCAACAGAACTATTTTTTTCCTCAGGAAAAGACAACAATTTAGAACTTTTAGAATTGATTTACTAATATCTCTATTTTGGGGAGAGATTTTAAAGTATTTACTATTTTGAATCAGAAATTAATTTGATTAACTCTAGCACAGACTTGTATGCCTTACTGATCATCCTACCTGAACATCCATGGACATCAATGGAACTATTACAGGGGGCATAGAAACAATCCTTATATTATTTTATTTATTTATTACTGTGATATACACTTGATGCATAAAAACACTGGTTATCAATTCTTTTCATGTTCTGAAGGCATGCAGTAGAATCACTGGATTTCAGTATTACCTATTCAATAAACTTAAGCTATCACATTAACAAACAATGGAACAAACATTCTGATTCTCTTCCATTACCAAACCCATACGGACATGAGAGAAAAACTGCTTACATCACTGGCAATCTCTCTGGATGCTCTGGCAGCCTGAATAGGAATGGCATCAAACCGCAAATCGTGACCCTTCTTCTTCGATTCTTCCAAAGCTAGTCTGTACATTTTCTGTGAGAAAAACATTCATATTTTTGTTTCAAAAACAAAATTACACTTCAGTTAAGCACATCTGTGTAATAAAACAAATTAAGTGCCTAAACAATATTGTTAATGTTCAGACAACTTAGACATCTGAACACAGCTCTATCTTCTCTAGAAAATAAAAAAATGCATATTTCAAAGATCTTGTAATTGTGTTGTAGATGCTTGNAAATAAGTCTTTAAATTTATATAAGAATTTACTTCCAAAAATCTATTATCTGAGATCACAGTTTAATTGAAATGCCTTTTACAGAATCCAGCTGATAACTTCCAGGTTGCAGAGATCAGATGTCACCACACAAAGAAACAAAAAGTAGTTTCTTACATCACTGGCAATTTGCCTGGATGCTTTGGCAGCTTGAATGGGGATAGCATCACTTCTCAAATCATAGCCTTTCTTTTTTGCTTCTTCCATGGCCTGTTTGTAGAGTTTCTAGGTGAAGAATTAAACAATGGGATTCACATAAGTTCCATATTACATTATATGCAAAACAAACTGCTTGTAAGTAGAGTAGATGTAAAAAATCGTGTTAAGATTTACCTAACTTTCTTAACTCAAAGCCCCAGATCAGTAGCTGATACAAATTTATACCAAAGGAAGATCTGTGCTAAATACACTAGCTAACATTTTTTTTTCTTTCAATACTTTAAAGAACATAACACTGACTACAATTTTAGAGATAAACTATTCTTCTATACAAGTGGAGTAAAACTTTTTAAAAGCCACTTCTTACTGATGTGAATTTATTTGCCAAAACTAGCACTGAACGCTGGGATCACTGCTCTTCAGAATTGTGCTGGAAATTACCTTTTTGGTATTTCCAATGTTAGAATTAATGTTATGCCTTCCCAACAGTATGCATGCTGGTAGAAATTACTCCCAGAAATTCACTGGAGACACAAAACTTCTCATGGAATTTATTCTCAATAGTGCTCACTGTTGTACACATGCACTACTGTACAAATATGCAGATGATGTATTTTAAAGTCACAATTTTGAGGATAAATACTGGGGGCTACTTAAAGAAACTGATGGTATCATCTATATAAGGTTTATCAGAATACTGAGGATCCAGCCATGAAACAGACCAGTTACAATCGGAGAGCTAATACACTCACCAAACTGTAGTTTTGCATGTTCTGTTTTGCCAGTGTGATTTCAGGTGTGTCAGGCATTATGTGGATTTGTGTCTTGTCTTTATCCCAGGCCTCAGTATATAAACGCTGCAGGAGAAATAATGTACATTAAAGGCAGAAAAAGAAAGCTGACTGCGTGGAGGTCACCTAAAACATAGGAAGAATTACAGATCTGTACACCAAGTCTAAAAAATCCTTATTCCTTATATAGCAATGAGATTTTATATTCACTGGTCTAGATACTTAATGTCCAGGTTAAGAATTAGTAACCTAGAAAGAATTCTGTTGAAAAAAAAAGTTTAGAAAAAAGACACAGAATGCTAATCAGACACACAGAGATCTAAGCTCTAAGAACAGACCTGTTTGACAGAGGAAATGGCTTTATTGACATAAATAGGATTGACCTCAGGGCCACAGATTCCAAAAAACTCCTACATTTTAAGTACTATGCTGAATTGTTTAAAATATGGATATTTCAAAGAATGCCCTAAAACAAGTAGTTTATCAATTACTAGATTACTAGATAAACTTGATGAGTTATTAGACCTATTACACAAATTGCTATATTAAAAATTAGATTAAAGTTAAGTAACACATTACTAGATACATAGTAGAGTATATGGAAAGCTTCACAACTGATAATTCTAATTTAACTTGGTAACTTGGAAGATATTATTAAATTATCACTTGCTGAAAGTAAGTTACCTGTTGATTACCAAGAATGTAACTTACATTTTTAAAGCCTTGCTGTGCTGAAATCTCACACAGCAAACACATCTGTATTTCTAGTTCTGTCTCCAGGGTTTAGGCAGAGACTGCTGGTGTGTTACCGAATCGAATCAAGACTCACCTTATTCATCGTCTCCGCATTGTGCTTGGCTAAGACCATCTCTAGAGAATCAGTGACGCTAGTGAACTTGATTGTGTCTGGATGCTGACGGTATATTTTATCACTCAAGATCTCTCCTGCCTTCTTGGCTTTTTCAACATCCAAAGAACCAATTGGGACCCAACCAATGCCTCGTAACCATTCAAGGTCAGACTTGTAGCAGTTCTATTACAAAATACAAAGATGGCTGTCTCATTAATATTGCCAGTTAAACATTTCATATATACCATGCAACTAATGCTTACTTTCTGTAAGTTGCCTTCCTCATAGTTCAATCTGCAAAACAATCTCTGTTAGCAACCTAGATTCAAACCCCTTATCTGCCTTCAAGAGGTATCATTCACCCAACAACATGATGGGGAATGGTCAAAGAGTAATGGATTTAAAACAAAACCCTGAAAGTCAGTATAAACTTTTCCTGCAACATTAGTTCCCAGCAAATAAACGGTCACCCACTAAGAACAGCAGGTCTTAATTTAAGCCATTTTCTTCAAGATAGAACAAAGGAATTCCCTCAACTGAAGCCACGCAATTAAAAAAAAAAGTCATACTAGGCAATTTCCTCTCTATACACAGTTAATGTCCACATAATGGTATTAAGACCGTCTACTATAAAGCATTATGTGTAGCTAGTTCTACTGTTCATCTAACTGATTAGCTGTATACAAACCTTTACAATAGTCAACCTTTCTTAAACACAGAATCATTCATTCCTAAAAATCTTATGACGTTGCTTGGAAAAGGTAAATCAAAACACAAGGTGAAAAAACACTATATGAGGAAGACAGTTGAGGCGGATTCTATACTTAATATTCCAAGGAAAATGCATACATTTTAGAACTCCAACGCATATCAGCGAGTACTTACATCACTTTGTAGATCATAGGCTTTCTTAGCATGGATAACATCGTTCTGGTCTGGCAGGCAAGTCCATTCATGCAGATAGTGGCGGTAATCAATGTCGCTGACCAACTCTTGACCTTTCTTGGCCAACACGATTCCCAGCATGTCCACTGGGCTACTGAAGTGTGTCTTTGTCTTCTCAAAGGCTTTCTTGTACTCCCTGTCACTCTGGATCTTGGCTACGTGCATCGACCACATCATCTTTGGATCATCCTCTATGTTACGGGCCCCTATGTGGTGGCCAAGCTGCTTGCGATAGCCTTCTTTATACTTGTACTATAGGCAATAAAAAGTTCAGTGAGTTAGAATTTCATTTTCTTTATGGCCCTAACAGCCCCTGTGGCACAATTGCCAGAGAATTTAGCATCTGAAGCCACAGAGATTTTACAGTCAGAAAGTATTCTGCTGATGAGCTACAGTGTACAGCTACAAAAGGATCCATGTCACATTATCTGCCTGATATGACCTTCAGATTTTCAAAGCAACTCCCTGGCCTACATATTAAGAGATACTACTCAATGACTCAGAGTAAAAAAAAGTCTCTTTGATGGCAGTAATAGGAAAGGGCCAGAGTTCAATAAATAACCCCTACATAAAAAATCAGTTAGTGACCTGCAAGCACAATAGCCAAACTAGTCCTACTCAAACTATGCAGGAGATAAAAACTGGAAGTGCACAGAGACAGACATGAAAGTCTAAACAGAGACACAAAACACACACAGGGAATAAATGCTGATATTAACACCTAATAATAATGAAAAAATATTTACTTTTATACTGCCTTTATTTTTACACAAAAGCTTGGTTTCTGTGTTCTTCCCTAATGTACCTGCAACATCAGGGGTGGGCAGACTGGCAGCACAGAGGGCACCACAACACCTTGAAAGTCCAGTCTGTTGCACAAGCACAGTCTGCCACAAGCCCAGGAGGGATGCTGCTTTGCATTACCTCCATCACCCAGCTCCCACTGTTACTCTCTCCACACCACCTACACATTTGCTCACAACACCACACACCCAGAACATGCAGGGACAGCTACAGGCAGAACCTCCAGAACCAACGCGTTTACAGACCAGCTGAACGATACTGACATGTAAGAGCTGGGTTGCCTCCATTCCGCTAAGGTTACAAACCCTGAGCTTCAACGGCAAGCACCTGTCTCTGACAGGGTGGGACGCCAAGGGCTCCTGTGTACTTACATCACTTGCAATGTCTCTGGAAGCTTTGGCAGACTTGATGGGAATGGCGTCTGCCCGCATGTCGTAGCCTTTTTTCTTATCTTCCTCCATCGCAAGCTTGTACAGTTTCTGAAAGAGAAACAAGCATTCCCCTCACACAACACTTCTACCTGAGCCACAGCCGTGTCCCGGGGTGGACACTTAACCCCAGCTCAAACACCTACCTCACTGAAGTTCACTCTGTTCTGCTGGGCTAGCAAAATGCCAGGCGTATCCGGCATAATGTGCACGCTGGTTTTGTCCTTCTCCCAGGCCGATATGTACGAGCGCTGAAAAAATGAAATTACACGTAAAATAAGATCACACAAGCACAGGACTACACACTCAAAGAACAAACCAGCTCAACAAACCGAAGCAAGGGAACACCACATTGCACTGACTCAGGAATGTCTTTTCTTCTCCCAAAGCTTCCTAACCCTTCACCCATTTCTTTTCCACGCTGCACCCAATCTTTGCGCCAACCACACAAAACGCAATTTCATCTAAACCAAGGAACACAAATCCCTGATGCAAGAGCATGCAACGCCCCCCTTGCCAAACCCAGGCCCTGGCAGGAGGGAGCCCAAAGGCCTGGGAAATGCACTCATTTCCTTCACGTTGCACACACAAGGAAATCTCACTTGGTTCAATATTTCAGAGTTGTGCTTCGCCAGAACCATGGGCATCGAGTCAGGGAGGCTCGTGAATTTGATGGTGTCCGGGTGTTGCCGATACTTCTTGTCGCTCAGGATGAGGCTCGCCCTCTTATTCTTCTCATCGTCCAGCGAACCACTTGGGGACCAGCCAATGCCCCTCAGCCAGTTAAGGTCCGACCTGTACACATTCTGGAAGGACAGCCAAGGACACAAAGCAGCTCAGCATCCCCCTTACTCCAGGCAAACACTCCTCCTACCAAGGGAAGCTCTGACTAACAAAAAACATTCCCCTGCGCCAACCCAACAGCCACCACAAAGGGGATTCCCATTAAGCTCCACTCCCCACAACCTGGCTCCCTATGCCTGCAGCAGCTCAAACCCATGCCAAGCAAGACACAAAGCCCTCCCCACCACCTTTGTCGTCTCCCCGGGAAAGACCAGCCCCTTTTGGCAATCTCTGGCTGGCAGTGTGACAGGAGGAGCCTTATCCCTCATCACCCAACGCTCTTCAGACCATTCGCCACTGCACACGTGGCAGCCTTTGCCCACTGTCGGTCCTCCACATGGAAATATCTGACCCCGTTGCCCTTCCCCTGCCATACAGAACTCGAGCCACCTGCAGCAAAATTCCCCCCAGAATGCTCAAGGCAAGACAGGACTTCTCTGCGACCATAAACTATGACCCCACACAAACTTCATCCCTGCCCAGTCATGACACCTACTCTCAGCAAGACAGCAGGGGCCCTATATAGTCTCACAGAATCAGCCTACCCTTCCACTCTCCACCTGGACCTTCTCCAACAAAGGAAGAGAACACAAGAGAGGCTTCGGGCTGTCACACAGACAGAAAAGAATAACTTACATCACTCTGAAGGTCGTACACTTTCCTGGCTTGTACAACATCGTTCTGGTCCGGCAGACAGGTCCAACGATGCAGCGGGTGCTTGTAATCAATGTCGCTGACCAGCTCCTGACATTTCTTGGCCAACACGATTCCCAGCATGTCCACTGGGCTACTGAAGTGCGTCTTTGTCTTCTCAAAGGCTTTCTTGTACTCCCTGTCGCTCTGGATCTTGGCTACGTGCATCGACCACATCATCTTTGGATCGTCCTCTATGTTACGGGCCCCTATGTGGTGGCCAAGCTGCTTGCGATAGCCTTCTTTATACTTGTACTGTAGGGTTAAAGAAGCTCATTAGGTGTCTGACCAGCTCGTCTCCCTTCTGACACTCCACTCTGTAGCTGCGCCTGTGAGCAAGTGCCATGCCCGTGGAGCCAGGCAAGATCACCACCTGAAGAGGTGTCTAAGCACAGCATATCCCTACTGTGCCCTACACTTCCATGCCACCCCATGCCTACGCGGGGCCACAGGACGTACATGGAGGCCTAGATGGCAACTCCAACCACACATGCTCCACAACTAGGAGCGATGCCTGCCACCAGGCAGGGGCTCCACACAACCTAAGCATCCCCACAGAGAGGCCAGCTCAGCAGCTGGGATACAAAACTCAGGGAAAACCACCGGGCTGCTCCAGTAGGCAACCTGGACCTCATCCTGCACAACCCTGACTGCACTCACCCCCACAACCCACACCAGTTGACACACTCCACTGCACCAGGCTCTCCTGCACAACACCCACGAGTCTTACTCTCCCAGCCCCACGTGGGTCCTCAGCTGCAGGCCTACAGCCACTAAGCTTGGGAAGTGACAAGGGGCAACATGATGCTTTTCCTGCAATTAGTATGTCGAGAGCTTATGGGTGAAAATTAGAGACCAAGTGAACAAAAGAAACTGTGTGATTGCTGTCTACTACAAGCCACCGGATCAAGGAGAGGAGGTTGAGGGAGAGTTCTTTCTTCAACTGCAGGAAGCATCAGACTTGCAGGCCCCAGTCCTGATAGGGGACTTCAACTACCTGAACATCTGCTGGAAAAGCAGCAGAGCAAACTGCAAGCAGTCCAGGGAACTACTGGAGTGCATTGAGAACAACTTCCTAGTACAGGTGATGGAGAACCTGACCACAGAAGAGGCACTGCTGGACCTGTTGCTCTCTAATGAGGAAGAACTTATTAAAGAGGTCAAGATTGGAGGTAGCCTTGGCCGCAGTGATCATGCCCTGGTAGATTTCTCAATTTTGAGGGGTACAGGACAGGTAAAAAGTAGAGTCAGTACCCTAAACCTCAGAAAGGCAAACTTTCGACTGTTTAGGGCGCTAGTGAGTAGGATCCCTTGGGAAACTGACCTCAGAGAGAAAGGAGTGAATAAGAGCTGGGATGTATTTAAAGATATTTTTCTTAGGGTGCAAGACCTCTAATTCCAACGTGCAGAAAGTCAGGCAGGGGAGGCAGAAGGCCAGCTTGGCTAAGACCTCTTAGCCAAACTAAAACACAAAACCAAAATGCATAGGCAGTGGAGGCAGGGATACACATCCTGTGGAGATTATAGTGATATGGCCCAGGAGTGCAGGAAGGGGATCAGGAAAGCCAAGGCACAGTTGGAGCTGAACTTATCTAGGGATGTAAAAAAAAAAACAAGAAGGATTTCTTTAGGTACACAGGATGACAAAGGAAGATGAAAGAAACTGTACCTCTCCGATGAGCAAAACGGGAGACCTGGCTACAACCAACATGGAGAAAGCTGAGGTATTCAACAGATTTTTGCCTCAGTCTTCACCAGCAAGTGCTCTATAGTCACGCCACCCAATTCACTGAATCCAAAGACAGGGACTGGGAGAATGAAATACTGCTGACCATAGGAGAAGATGAAGTTTGAGGTCGTCTAAGGAACCTTGCCACAAGTCCATGGGACCTGATGAGATGCACCCAAGGGTCCTGAGGGAACTGGCAGATGAAGTTGCTAATCACTATCCATCATATCTGAAAAG
This sequence comes from Nycticorax nycticorax, assembly GCA_023375905.1. Classification (NCBI taxonomy): domain Eukaryota; kingdom Metazoa; phylum Chordata; class Aves; order Pelecaniformes; family Ardeidae; genus Nycticorax; species Nycticorax nycticorax. The sequence goes on from JAKFQP010000886.1 coordinate 66,149, forward strand.
TCCTGGCAGTCCAGTGAAGTTCTCAGTGACTGGAAAAGGGGAAACATAACTCCCATTTTTAAAAAGGGAAAAAGGAAGACTCAGGGAACTACAGGCCGGTCAGTCTTACCCCTGTGCCCAGCCAGATCATGGGGTATATCCTCCTGGAAACTACACTAAAGCACATGGAAAACAGAGAGGTGATTGGTGACAGCCAACATGGCTTCACTAAGAGCACATTGGGCCTGACAGATTTGGTGGCCTTCTACGACAGGGTTGCAGCATTGGTGAATAAAGGAAGAGAGACTGACATCGTCTACCTGGACTTGTGCAAAGCATTTGATACTGTCCCACACAACAACCTTGTCTCTAAAATGGAGACATGGATTTAACGAGTGGACCACTCGGTGCATAGGGAACTGACTGGATGGTTGCACTCAAAGAGTTGTGGTCAATAGCTCGATGCCTGGGTAGAGACCAGTGATGAGTGGTGTCCCTCAGGGGTCTGTACTTGTACTGGCACTGTTTAACATCTTTGTTGGGGACATGAACAGTGGGATTGAGTGCACCCACAGCAAATTTGCAGATGACACCACACTGAGTGGTGCGGTTGATATTCTAGAGGGAAGGGATGCCATCCAGAGGGACCTTGACAGGCTAGCAAGGTGGACCTGTGCAAACCTCATGAAGTTGCACAAGGCCAAGTGCAAGGTCCTGAACCTGGGTCGAGGCAATCCCAAACATGGATACAGGCTTGGTGATGAGCAGATTGAGAGCAGCCCTATGGAGAAGGACTTGGGGATATTGGTGGATGAAAAACTGAATGTGATTTGGCAAAATGTGTGCTTGCATCACAGAAAGCCAATTGTCTCTTGGGCTGCATCAAAAGAAGTGTGGCTGGCAGGTCAAGGGAGGACTTCAGCTCTGCTCTCATGAGACCCTACCTGGAGCACTGCATTCAGCTCTGGGGCACCCAGCATAAGAAAAGCATGGACCTGCTCAAGTGGGTCCAGAGCCATGGGTCATGAAGTGGGTCATGAAGATGACCAGGGGGTGGAGCACCTCCCTTATAAGAACAGGGTGAGAGAGTTAGAGTTGTTTAGCCTAGAAAAGAAAAGGATCTGGGGAGACCCGGAATTAATGAGACTTAATGAGGACCTACAGGAAAGATGGGGAGGGACTCTTTATCAGGGAGTATAGTGAGAGGACAAGGGATAGTAGTTTTAAACTGAAAGAAGGTAGATTTAGATCACATATCAGGAAGAAATACTTTACTGTGAGGGTGGTGAGACACTGGAACGTGTTGCCCACCTAAGTTGTGGATGCCCCATTCATTCAAGTATTCAAGGCCAGGATGGACAGAGCTTTGAGGTACCTCACCTAGTGCAAGGTCTCCCTGCCCATGGCAGAGGTGTTGGAATTAAATGATCTTTAATGTCCCTTCCAACACAAACCATTCTATGATTCTATGATGCTACGACCTTTATCCAGACCTCTTTCTGAAAAGTGAAGTAAGACTGATAAGGGTGTGCCATCAAGGGCTCCTGTGTACTTACATCACTTGCAATGTCTCTGGAAGCTTTGGCAGACTTGATGGGAATGGCGTCTGCCCGCATGTCATAGCCTTTTTTCTTATCTTCCTCCATCGCAAGCTTGTACAGTTTCTGAAAGAGAAACAAGCATTCCCCTCACGCAACACTTCTACCTGAGCCACAGCTGTGTCCCGGGGTGGACACTTAACCCCAGCTCAAACACCTACCTCACTGAAGTTCACTCTGTTCTGCTGGGCTAGCAAAATGCCAGGCGTATCCGGCATAATGTGCACGCTGGTTTTGTCCTTCTCCCAGGCCGATATGTACGAGCGCTGAAAAAATGAAATTACACGTGAAATAAGATCACACAAGCACAGGACTACACACTCAAAGAACAAACCAGCTCAACAAACCGAAGCAAGGGAACACCACATTGCACTAACTCAGGAATGTCTTTTCTTCTCCCAAAGCTTCCTAACCCTTCACCCATTTCTTTTCCACGCTGCACCCAATCTTTGCGCCAACCACACAAAACGCAATTTCATCTAAACCAAGGAACACAAATCCCTGATGCAAGAGCATGCAACGCCCCCCTTGCCAAACCCAGGCCCTGGCAGGANCTGAAGTGCGTCTTTGTCTTCTCAAAGGCTTTCTTGTACTCCCTGTCGCTCTGGATCTTGGCTACGTGCATCGACCACACCATCTTTGGATCGTCCTCTATGTTACGGGCCCCTATGTGGTGGCCAAGCTGCTTTCGGTATGCAGTTTTGTATTGGTACTATTTGAATGCAGAAACAATAATTATGACCTGTTTTCAAGCTGCAATTTAAATTTCTCTGTGGTTAATACAGTGGTTAAAACTTTCTTACATAATATATTTTTATTTTTTTGCATATTTTTCCAATGGTTTTGGTGGTTTTATTGCATGTCCAGAAGATATTAACTGATTTTTTTATAGTTATATGCTATCTCATTATAAATTACTGTATTTAATTTAACTAACTTTACACCATTAAGAGTTATACCAGCCCTGAGGAGGGCAGCAATACAAGACTGTTAAATCTTAGACCTCTCTGCTTTTTTAATAGAAAATACTTTTATCCAAAAGCGTGTACCAGCTCTATGCCCCACTGTTATTTTCACTCTGTAAGACTTACTTCACTAGCTATGTCTCTGGATGCCTTTGCTGACTTGAGGGGTATAGCATCAGGAGGAAGATCGTAGCCTTTCCTCTTCAGTTCTTCATATCCTAACTTGTAATGTTTCTGTTGGAGAAGGACTCAAAGTAATTATTGCAAATAAAGCTCTCTAGAGATATTTTTCAATACTACAACTTTCCTCCCCTGATTACTGAAAATAAAGTATGAGATTCCAAACAAAGTTTCATTCATCAAATTCAATTCCATAGCTTTCTTTAATAATGTGTATTTTGTAATTTAGCAATCCCACTCGGGCTTCCTGGTGCGTAACAATTTTCACGTGAAAAGATCACAGGTGTGCTTACAGCTGTTAGAATTGCAGAATTACTCTACTGCATTTTAAACTAAAGCCACAATGGTAAGTCCAAATTGCATAAAAGAAACATTGTAAAGAAATACTTACATCACTTGTGTTAATTAGGTTTGATTTAGCCAGCAAAATTTCAGGAGTATCAGGCATGATGTGAACCTGAGTCTTGTCCTTGTCCCAAGCTTCTCTATACAATATCTGAAAAGAGACACAAACAAAAATACAGTGTCTGATATAAGGTTCACATGCATAGCAATAAATTTAGTTTACCTTTTCTCTACAATAGCAAAGCAAAGATGTACTATGCAAGCATGAGCGATGTAAACAATGCAAGATATTAAAATCAAATAATACAACGACTTCTTACTGAAATACCACTTTTTTCCTTACATCCATGAAATGTCAAGGAAACAGCATTATGACAATAGATTTACATACTACATAGTAAAGGGTCTTATTTGCAGTTATTACTGAATAAGCTATACAGCACTAAAGACCTAAATCTTCTGAACAAGGCATAGTACTTCTTAATAACTGAGCAGTAAAGCACTGGTCGTAAACAGCTGATATTTTATATTTTAAGCACATGTTCTGATATGGAGATCTTTTCAACAAATTTATATTACTGTATTCATTTATTGAATCACATGTTCTGTTTCTAGAGGCAACTTACATCACTTCTGTTTTTGGCATTAGATTTTGCTAAAACGATATCCATGGCATCTGGGATACTTGTGAACTTAATGGTATCTGGGTGCTGCCGGTACTTCTTTTCACTCAGTATTTCAGAAGCTTTCTTGTTCTTTTCAGATTCCAAAGATCCCAAAGGACTCCATCCAAGGCCTCTGAGCCATTGTAGATCTGACTTATACAGATTCTGTTAAAGAAAAAAATCAAAACCATAGTAGAGTATTTCCCTGTTCATTTATTAAACCATATTAAAAGACTAACTGGTATTTTAGCTTCAATCTGATCTATACTAACATCAAAAGAGAGTTATTAAAGATACTTTTCAACAAGCAGTGAATATCTTACCAAAAAATAAATTAATTAAATCCAGAGGAAGCTTACATCACTCTGTAGTTCGTAGACCCTCTTTGCCTGGGTGACATCATTCTGGTCTGGCAGGCAAGTCCAGCGGTGTAGCATCTGTTTGTAGTCTATATCACTAACCAGTTCCTGGCATTTCTTAGCCAGAAGGAAGCCTAACATATCCACAGGCATATTAAACTTCGTCTTCCACTTCTCAAAATCTTTCTTGTACTCCCTCTCACTCTGCATCTTAGCTACTTGCATAGACCACAACATCTTAGGATCGTCCTGTAAGCTGCGGAATCCAATGTGATGCCCCTGCTGCTTGCGGTAACCTTCTTTGTACTTGTACTAAAATGATAAAGGATGCATTAGTGAAATTACCATAAGAAACAGGCAGTGCTAAAACATATAAGCAATATATCAATATATTCCCTCAGTTCAGTGTTTCTCATTACCAATGAAATGAGCAACTTGTAATGGCACCTCATGTAAAGGTTTAGTGGCCTCGATTAATGTGCATCAGTTGGTGTCACTGAATGCTCTCCCTGGGAATGAACAGAGTCCCTGTAGAGGAAGAGTGCTTGCTCCTTGCACAAGCCTTGCTCGTGGCATGCCCTTGAGCTTTGCACGAGCCTCGTGCATGGCTGTAAGAATGGTCTCCTGTGCCATCTGATTCAAACATTCATACTGTTCACAACTCCCAAAGGCTGACACACAGAAATATTTGGATGAATAAAATAATCAGCAATGAAAAATGCAGATGCTTAAGCATTTGAAACATTTCCTAATGATTAAATCCCTTCCAGAAGTGCAGCAGCTGTATTCATACCCAGTGATGATAACAGCAATACATGTGTCACCACCTCTATTTCAGAGTTGTAAAGAGGATTTCTCATTATAGGCACTGGCATCAGCTGATTGATGATTAGCTGATCAGCTAATGACTAGCCACTTCATGGATGGACCACAATCTTTGGAATTGTCAAGATGCCAGAGAAACCCTTCTTAAACTGTTCGCTGACAAGAACAGATCAGGAAAGAGTTTTGTCAGCAGTTTTGCTTTTTACTCCAAGCCACACCTTAGCAGAGAGGTGTATCTGGATCTAGTGAGACTCTGTAGGTTAAAGCAACTAGATAAAGTGCATTTCATACTGATTTAGAAATGTTGCTTACATCACTTGCAATGTCCCTTGAAGCTTTGGCAGCTTTCACCGAAATGGCTTCGGGTGTGAGGTCATAGCCTTTCTTTATCATTTCCTCCCAGCCAAGCTTGTATAGTTTCTAAAATTGAAAACAATATTAATTTAAAAGTCATAGCAATATGTATGTCACCTTCTATTTAGATATGCTAATGATCCATATTACCAAATTCTGGTCACCTCACAGGCTTCAGTTACAAGAGAAGGGCTACTAGAATGGGAACTGAGAAACAGGAACCTGATAAGCAAGGAACGCAGGTCTTCCAAGTCTTAGGCTAGTGATTAAACAGTTTTTCTTTACTGAAGCAGCTTCCTATCATAGCTTATCTTGGGGATCTGAAGCATATCTGGGGAATTTGAAATATATACATCTGGGATAACTGAAAACTTTTCAATTGGCTTAAAAAATCATAATTAATAAGGCTGTAATGTAGCCATTTACTAGTCAGTTCAGTTTGTGCACAGGTGATTTTAAGTACCAGCACTTGCAAGTCAAAGATTTGATGCTGAGCAATCGCGCAAAGCAAAACCTAAGTATTTTATGCTGGCACAATTGCCACTTTCTCATATTTGAAAGCTGACAGAAAAGTTAGAATCACTGCATGTATTTCTGTTCCCATAGGCTAAGTTACAAAAACACAAAACAAACTTGTAATTTTATAGTAAGGAATTTTTTATATGATTGATTTCTGTGGTAAGCATAAAGTATGGACTATGCATATCTAAATTTCAAAACCAGGACTTATATTTTCCATACATTATATAGTGTAATTTAGGCTGTTGCTTTGCTAGCCTGAAGATAATACTTATTGCTACTCTGAAAATATTACTCACATAAAGGTTCTTGCCTGTTCTAAATCCCCCGTTCTGTTTCTTCTTATACAAATTAATTACTTATTTTTAAATGGGAGGCACCTTTAAATTTGAAGAAAGTAGATATTCATTTAAAAGGTAATAGGAAGTATTAAAAAACTCTACCTGACTGTAGTTCGCCTTGTTCTGTTTTGCCTGTAGAATATCTGGCGTATCTGGCATCACGTGAACCTGAATTTTATCCTTCTCCCAAGCTTGAGTATAAGCATGCTATTGAAAAAAGTAACATCAGGTGTGTTAACACAAAAGATGGCCTTCATCTTTTTGTGTACTTTGTGCGCTATTTGTGTACTTTGGATATAGACTGGTAAAAAGACAAAGGTGCTGACTTAAATTTATTTTACTATGTATTGATGTAACCCAGAATCAGCTGAATTAGGATACAGACTTGCTTCTAAGTCCAACTATCAAGACTCTTCAGGGCCAGTAATTTCTATACAATTAGAAGAATAGAGGTTGGAGAAGTAGCAATGAGAAAAATGAGAAAAGATTTATTTAACCAATGCTATTTATCAGTAACTGAGTGCTTCATTAAGAAAAAAAATTTTTAAAAGAGGAACCTGTAACTGACAGTTGTTTCTCACAGAGAAACGCTGCTACATAAAGGTGGTGACAGAGACTTACACACTGTTTCTCAAAATAGATGATATGTGAATGTCTGCCTAATTTTCCCCATAAATACTCACTTTGTTCATTATATTTGCATTCTGCTTGGCAAGGACCATGTCCATGGCATCATTCTGTTTTGTAAAGGGGAACATGCTGGGATGCTGGCGGTATTTCCGATCACTTGCAATTTCTGTGGCTTTCTTAGATTTCTCCACATCCAGAGAACCAGCGGGACTCCAGCCGATACCCTTGAACCACTCATTGTAATCCTGCTTGTACTCATTCTGCCAAACAGAACGCAAAAGGAAAGTTTGCAATTTACAAATGGCTCATCCAAAATAATTCTGTTGTTTCCAAAACACAGCCATAATGAAAAAGCAGGAAAAAAAGTCACAGCTGTGAATGACAGAAGGAAAACAGAAACTTACATCACTTTGTATCTGATTCATGTTTCTGTAGAGTTCTAAACTCATTGCATCTGGTAGAAGCATATACTGGTGAATCAGTCGTTTGTAGTTAGTATTGGTTACACGATCTTGTGCCTCCTTCGCTGCCACGATGCTGAGTGTATCAGACGGCGTTTGGTAATGCGTCTTGCTCATCTCGTAAGCTTTCTTGTATTCACGATCAGACTGCATCTTAGCCACTTGCATATAATGGACAAGTTTGGGATCATCCTGAAGGCTGCGGAAGCCTACAAGTTTTCCCTTGTCTTGTTCATAACCTAATTTGTATTTATACTGTAAAGAGAACAGAGACAGAGACTTTAATTCTACTTCATTTGTTTAATAAGCAATATCTATCTTATAAAAAAAAACCAACTTAGATTAAAGTAAGATTTTTACATTGTTCAGAAACCATCACAAAGCATAGAGAGGTGGTGGCTTTGTCCACCTACTCTTAGGGTGCGCTGTAAAGCAAAACAGATGTCTAGTGTCCCTTTTAAAAGCAGTATATTTAAAACACTTTCTTAATCAATGACATTTCCTTGCAATAGTTTATTCTGCTCCTGCATAAGGTTCAATGTAACCTGGGGTTCAATTGCTGTCTAATCTCATTACAAATGACACAATGAAAATATGAATCATACTGACAGAAAGCAAAAGGCAAAGGAACACATAAGATCTGGTTTGCTGAAGACATTTCTTTGGAAGAAGTGCACTTTTTATTCTTTTCACACTGGAGTTTAGAGATACCCATATCAGCTCTAAGATGAGCTATCACAAACACTAGAACCAGGGTACATTAATCCTCAGAGTTCTCTGTTGCTATTGCTATCCTGCTTCCGATAGTGGGCTTAGGTAACTATTTGTGGTAGTCTGCACCATACTCAGAATACTTGAGATCGTACCTAGAGACTAACCATAAAATCAAAGATCTAACCATCACTTCCATTAGGTTCACTTGTTCAAATGCTTAAAAAATTCAAGACACTTCATAAGACCTTTTGCTTTTTTTTGTTTAATAAAACCAGTAGTTAAAATACTTAATTCCTTCCTCAATCTCTAATCATCCCTGGACAAGGAATTACACAGACCAAGTATCAATTCCTTTTTCCTTCACTGCTTACTGCTTAGAGAGAACTCAGAACGGAAGTATCTTCCCCTCAGACTTAGAGCAGTGGCAGAACAAATTGACTTTGCAGTGACGGCAACGTCCCCTATGCTGTCAAGGAATATGATGGGCTAAACAACATACCCTTAGGTCCTAACTTCAACCCTCTCTCAGGCTGGATTTGCCCCTGCCACAGCAAATCCCTCATCACCAATACACAAAAGATTTCAGAATGGTGCTGCTTCCAGAAGCTTGTATTCTCTGCACCAAGAAATTTAATGGGACTTTCACCATAGGAATAAACATGGCTGTACCACAGCGTGAAAAATAATTCAAGTCTGTATCTGTTCTTTTCAAATATTTCTAAGAATGATCTCTGAACATTCTGTCTGAACTACAAATATACAACATACATTTATAAAATATCCAAGCACCACCACACTGAGGAATAAACTGCCTTATTTTTTTCTAAGAGTCCCTCAGATATCTCCTTACCTTTCTAATAAAGAAATTGTTCTTTAAGCCTATTAGAATATATATCGAAAGTCAGAATTATTTACAAGCAAGAGAATAAAAAGACTTCATATAATTGGCATATAAAGTTGAATTGTGTCAAGAAATGAGTTTTACAATATCTGAAATGGATCATTTTTTCTTTCACGAACTTACATCACTAGCAATATCCCTAGAAGCTTTGGCTGCTTTAATAGGGATAGCATCAGCTCTGAGGTCATACCCTTTCTTCCTGGATTCTTCAAATGAAAGTCTGTACATTTTCTGTGAAAAGAAAGAAAAGAAACATCCTTTAAAAAAGCAAAACACACCACACTTACTTAAATAAAACTCTATTCATTTTATATGATAACTTGAAACACAGAGTATTCGTATGTTTAACACTCCTTGAACAGTTGTTTAAGGCACTCAGGCACACAGAGAGATGAATACTCCTTCAGAATTAACTCCAATCCTAGTATTCAACCATCAATGCAGCTGGACTCCACTGTAATTAGTAACAATAACTTGTAACAAAAGAGCAAGAAATTGCATTTGTTTCCCACATGCACAAATATTGGTGAAAAGTCACATCTATAACGACGTCAATGTTTAAAAAAATGAGATAAACATGTCTATTTCTGTGCATATTAAAGATGTGCACAATTACAAACAATACTTTATTGAGCATCTGCAGATTTAACAACTGACTACTGAAAAACTCTATATAATCATCTGTTACTGAAAGAGAGGGTTCAATCTGCAAAAAAGAATTCTGAATCCAGTACAAAACTTTGTGCATGGGGAAATAAAATAATAAATACAGTAACAAACATGGACAGTACTCACACTCTACTATTTTGTTAATAACTACTATATCTTAATGACCTACACGAACACTTCATAACCTAACTATAAATACTATAGCTTTTTCTTGGCATGTTTTGGTATTTAGTTTTGGGGAAGGAAGCAGGGAAAAGGAAAATGAATAGCTTTTTGTGAAATTGCTACAGGTTAGCAAAGTGACAATTAGGGAGACTTTCGCATGCTGTCACCTCACTTATTCCTAATAAAAAGAATAAGAGCAATATCACAGTCCTACAAACAGTACTCACATCACTTAAATTAAATGCATTAACTTTTGCTAAAGCAATCTGTGGAATATCTGGTGTGATGTGAACTTTCTTTTTGTCTTCTTCCCATGCTTGTTTGTACTTGTGCTGGAAGGATAAAATAAAAGAGATATCAACATAACCAAAAAATTAAATAAAACAATTTAAAAGAACATTTCCTATTTGAAATATAAACTTTCTTTACAATGATGCAACTACTAACATGGTAGGAACATTTGTCTTTTTATTTTAGCATTTAAAAGCAGTGTGAAACAGGAATAGTTCTTAGGAAGTTAATTGTGTGAGGCCAAAAGAAGGGTGACAGAATTATCAATCTTGCTAGAGGACTTCATTGCTTGTCTCTTGCCCAGCAGTGTATCCCAGCACACTGAACAGCAGAAAACAACAGCTTTCAAACTGTACTGGGTCTGGCTGGGATGGAGTCAAGCCTAGGGACGTCAGACCTCTTTTGCTTGGGAACTGCCTGGGCATGAGTCTACCTGTGGGAGGTGGCAAGTGATTGCTTTTGCATCACTTCTTTTCTATCTCTCTTCTTCCACTTCTCCTTTGGTTATTAAACATTTTTGATGTTGACCCACAATTTTTCTTGCTTATATTCTGCTTCTTCTCTTCCCCCATCCCACCAGGGAGGAGGGGAGGAAGTGAACGAGGGGCTGTGTGGTGCTTAGCCACCTACTGGGGTTAATCCACAACAAAAACCCATGTCAGAAGACACACACAAAAAATTGTTAGAGGTGGAAGATTCTTAGTTTATCTCCTGGAAAATAAGTATCAGTTGAGAGAGGTAATAGAGCTTAACTTCGAGGAGATAGAGCTAAGGAAAGCGCACATAAGATTCTGACGGTCCCTGTAACTACAATGAACATGAACTCTAGACGTTTCTGAAGAACACTAGTGGATTACATCAGTTCATCAGGAAAATCAGAAAATAAATATCTCATTATAAAAGCATTCACATCATGCAGCAATTTCATATTAATGTAACAGGCATCGGATGAAACAGACTATACATTTAAAAGTCTAAATCCTATTTCCAAAAGGGATCAGTTCCACTATTTTTAGCTCCCAGATTTAAACTGCTAGAAGTCTATAATCAGTTATCTTGGGTAAACTTTATTAATAAAATGTGCCCCCCAGGTCTGTCTTTATATGTATTTCTCAGAAATACTAGGGTCATGCTTTGCTTTCAGGTATATCAAAGGTCTATTAAGATGAAATACAATTACAGTCAAGCATATTCATTAGCTGCCAAAATTGGCAATTTCCAAAGATATGCACACAATAAGATTGACTATTACATCAGGTATAGTTTGATTCTTACTTCTGCAAACTTAAATGAATTTCGATGAACACTTTCTTACCTCATCCATGATTTTAGCATTATTTAAAGCTAAGACCATGTTCATGGAGTCCATAGGAACAGAATACTTCAACTTGTCTGGATGCTGGCGATATTTCTTTTCACTAACAATTTCCATCGCTTTTTTGTTCTTCTCAGCTTCCAGGGAGCCCAGTGGCATCCATCCAACACCCTTCATACTTTCATCATACTCTGCTCGGTATTGATTCTGGAAGCAGAAAGAAAAGAAAATAATCAGATACATGAAAAAGTCTGTAAATCACAAAACTTCTTCCTGTGTTTAATTAATATTAGATTTTGAACGCACTTCCTCTAAAAAGAGGCAAACAGTATAAAGATGCATTTAAGGTTTATTTAGAAACATATTTGTTACGGTGGTGTCTATTTTATTACTCTGCCTTTTACACAGTATTCAGATCCTCCTTATGATGTGTATAGATTGCTCGCATGAGATTACATGCTAAGGCCCTCTTGAAGAAGAAGGTTATCTTGAACCACTATACTGAGAAAAAAAGGCCGCCTTCTCTAGAGGTTAAACATCCCAGAAAATCTGAGAATACAGCTACTTATCCGGTTTCACCTTCTTCTGAAAAGATATTTTTTTTGGAAGTACAAGATAGAACTATATAATGAAAAGCAAAGCTTTTCCTTTCTTGTCTTTCCTGCACACAAGTATTGCTCCTGAAGAGCCTGATGGGACACATAATCAGTAAATATCCTTTTTACTTAACACATAAATTTACTTATTTCTGAGCCCAAATTCTTTAGCAATAGGTGTAATTTAACATTTCAGAGTCTTAGAAAAATACAATGGCTATCATTGCTGAAGGTCTCATTTAATTTACGTTTTAGTACACAACTGAACTAATTTCACTAAGAAAATAGTACTATTTATCTTAGAGTACGCTTTCACAAACTAAGCATCATTGTATTTGTAATGCAAAGGCTGAAGAATCACTTACATTGCTTTGTATCTGCATCATGTTTTTGGCTAATTCAAGACTCATAGCATCAGGCAAAACATTGTAGGTATGGATCAGGTTTTTGTAGTTTGCATTTGTAGCCACTTCCTGTGCTTTCTTGGCTGCCACAACACTGACCATGTCAACTGGAGTATGGAAATTAGTCTTTGCCTTCTCATAATCTTTTTTGTACTCCCGATCAGATTGCATCTTTGCCACCTGCATGAAGTGCACCAGCTTGGGGTCGTCTTCAAGGCTGCGGAACCCAATATGCTTTCCTTTCTCTTTTTCATAGGCTAGTTTGTATTTATACTGACAGCAGGAAAGAGAAAGAACAGCAAAAAGTTAAATCCAAAAAATGTACTATTAAGCTCAGTTTTATCTCTGAAAACATAGAAAATATTTGGTTTTTTTAATCGCAAGATCTCAGGTTTAGTCATTTAAACATACTCAGTCTTACAAAATAGCCCATTGAACACAGGCACATGAAGCTCAGCAGTTTGCTGAACAAAGAG
>JAKFQP010000886.1:82276-97499 GCA_023375905.1 Nycticorax nycticorax
CTGGGCTTTCTTGGCAGCCGTCACGCTGAACATATCCAAAGGAGTATGATATTTGGTCTTGGTGACTTCATAATCCTTCTTGTATTCACGATCTGATTGCATTTTGGCCACATTCATGTAATGAACAAGTTTAGGATCATCCTGCAGGCTACGGTATCCAACCTGTTTGCCTTTTTCTTTCTCATATGATTCCTTGTACTTGTACTAGAGACAAATGAAAAGAAAGCTTTAGCCACTTTGGAAAGAGAAAACATACTTTTGATAATTTTAATACTTTGAAACTCAGTATTTTAACAAGTGCAGTTCATTGTATAAACTCAGAAATTGTTTTTCAGACAGCACAGGATTATTTAGGTCAAAAAGAGAAGAGGATTGCTGGATTTCTCAGGCTTTTTTGACCCCTGGTATAGATCTAAATCGAGATATGCAGTTACATGCCCTCCCTGGCCACTGCCTCTGCCATTATATTTTACTGCTGTAGACTTCTAACTCCTAGGAACAGTCAGCTTTTCATTAAAAGACCAGCATAATAATATATTATTGAAAAACCCAAGACTACCAAACAACTGGATATCCCAATATTCACCTATTGGGGGGAGGCCTGTTTAAGTGGGGAATGGAAATAATTTTCAGCCTTTTGCTAAAGTTAGTGAATTTATTTCTGTGTTCCAAATCTCCTTTCATAGCTTGTGTCAATGGCACACCAAGCTTTACTGTTGCCGATTGACATAGCTGCCTGAAAACAGCCACATTCTGTACAGCTCATGAATGGCAGACGAGTAGAAGTACAGGTCTCCAGCAGCTGAGAATACAGCACAGGTAAACAATAACAAAAAGAACTTTCAAATAAGCTGGTGAATTGAAGCACAGAAAACAAACAGCCCCAGCTCACCAGCACTCACAGGCTTTACGATGCATTTCCAAAGAAACAGCTTTTTTCAGAGGTTTGTGTAAACATCTGAATGTACTTGCTATTTCACAGTATCATAAGAGTTTCAATACCCAGAGCTAAGTGTCTCTATACCATTACATGCATGTATAGCATAATATGCTACAGAAAGCTGTAATGCAGTAGACACATGTATTCCACACCATGTAAATTATACTTACATCGCTTGCAATATTTCGAGAAGCTTTAGCAGCAATAATAGGAATGGCATCTGGTTTGAGATCATATCCTTTGGCAATTGTTTTTTTCCAGTCTGCTTTGTAGTTAGCCTTATAGGGAGAAAGGGTATGAGTTTGCAACGTTAGGAGTAGCAATTTTAACAAAGTTGTTTAAGCCCATATTTTTGTTATAGGAGTCAAAAGATTCAATTTAGTCTGTGAAATTTCAGGGAAAATGTTAACCTGTACACACACTGCAGTTACATTATGATAAATAAATCTACCATAAAGATAAGAGAGTCCTTCAAGACAACCAGTTTGATCATGTAGCTAAATCATTAACTCCATAACTATTTTTTGAAATTTTTATGTGGAACAACTCTATCAGTGGCATTTTTGCCCTTGCTTAAGCAAACCCCTTTTTTCATTTAACTGAACCTCCAGAATTTTTTTCCTGTTAGCTTCAAAATCAGGCCAGGTGGTCTTAAGTGACTGAAGAAAGCAGTCTGGCTGATTTTTTGTTGGCAGTTAGCATCTGGACAGACTCAGTATTTCAAGGCTTTCTACAGGATGGCATTAAAAGAGATGTCAGCTTTTACCTAGTTCCTGTAGGCCTGATAATGCCACCAAAAAATGTAATAACATGAAGGCAATAAAACTGATACTGTAAGTGGAGATCTTCATGGTGTTGGATGGATGTGAGAAGTGATGGAAAGCAGGCAGACTAGTAGCTGAATGGCAGAAAAAGGCAGTACTATCTTTCCACAGGATGAGTTAATTTCCCTTGAAAGCCAGCAGCAGGAAGCAACGTACAGAGAACTTGTACTGCTTGCCTATGCAAAGTGTTTTATATAAAAGTAGATAACGAAAGTCTCCAAACGTATAGGAATTTGAATAATAAGTCACGCTGGTTTTTTCCATTCAGTCTATCCAGGTAGTTTGGCAATAAAGCACTGAAATGTATTTATGTTCATGAGTGCTCAAACAGTTTAAAAATGTACTTAACAAGCACAAAACTCATTGACTTCTAGAAGTAAAAGTTTAGTTTATTTCAGAGCTTGTGCATTTCTATATTCAATATCATAGCACAAATAAATAAAAGGGTTTTTTCTCGTAAGTAAATGACAAATAAATATATTATTGAACAAACTATTGGTTACATGCTCACATCACTCAAATTGAAGGCATTGACCCTGGCTTGAATAAACTGAGGAACATCAGGATCCAGGGTGTATTTGTGTTTTACTTTTTCACCCTCTTGCTTATATGTTACCTGCAAGGAAAAATAAAGAAATACTTGTTGACAAGTACAAGGTAGGTAACAGGGTTAACAAATAGAGACAATGCCACAGTACTTAATTCTTACCAACTCTGCAATAATAAAATTGCAATTTTACTATTTTTACAGTTTTTAAAATTTAAAGGGTTTTTTTAGATGGAATATCAGACAGGAATAAATAAATCATAAATATGGTAAAAAAAACCCCAAATCGCTATATTGCATTAATAATGAAAAAATTCTTACATCACTCAGTTGCTTGGTGTTGTGCTGAGCTAAAACCATTGGTATTGAATCTGGTATACTTGTAAATTTGATGGTGTCTGGGTGCTGACGGTATTTCTTTTCATTTAACGCATCTCCAGCCTTCTTAGCTTTTTCAACATCCAGAGAACCGAGAGGACTCCATCCAATACCCTTGAACCAGCTGTTATAGTCTTGTTTGTATGCATTCTGAAGGAGAGAAAGCCAAGATGCACCAAGATTTTCCCACAGAACTGTAACAATTCCATTTAAAACAATTGCATAGTCTAGCTAGCGTGTTCTATGTTAGCAGGAAATATTTCTAAATTCTTGAAGGGAACAACAGGTATTTTTTATGCTTCTCGGGGATTTCATAAGGAAGAAAATGAGATACTGTATTTTTTCTTCATGATTCATTTCTTATAAACTGTAGCATCCCTTCACTATTTACTAACCTTCCTTTTCTTTTACCCATGTGACAAATTTCACCAACCTTCAATTCTTATTAACGGCTAAACTGGTGACCATTTAACTACCATTTAACTACCATATGGTGACCATTTAACATGGTTTAAATTGTTCTGTGTTTCAGCAGACTCTATGAGACTTGGCCTTATACAAAGGTCTGCAGAGCAGAGGCTCCATTTTTGGTTTTCTTCCTATAGTTAGTCCTACAGCAAAATATGCAGAATTCACAGACTGCAAGAGAAAAATTTATCCTGGCCACAAAATACGCAGGTTATCCCATATAAACACTCGGACAGGGGTAACGCACAGTCTGAATGCAAGGATATTGTGGACACTCTTTTTTAAGACCCTTCCATGTTCTAACTCTAAAATGAGTGGTCCTACATAGGGACAATTCCACAGTATACAAAGAGGTGCAGAGTGCAACCATGCACACCCAGTCAACCATTTAAAACTCTGTATCTGCAAGAAGGACCAAGAAGGTTCTAGGAGAGATGTCCTGTGCTAGAGATCTCCAGAATGTATTTCTAATAATATCAAGTTACATTTTGTCCACTCCTTCATTCCTAAATTAATAATAGTCCAGCTACACTACCATATCTCTCTCATGTGAAGACAAACCAAGACAACTGAAAAGAAGTCTTAAAGAATAAAACAAAATTATGTCAATTGCAAAATAAAGTTTTCAGAGAAAACGTGGAAAAAAAGTTCATTTGAATTCAGTATTCCAGAAGTCTGCTCTCCACTGATACGCCAAAATCAAAATCATAGAATCACAGAATGTTTTGGGTTGGAAGGGACCCCGAGAGGTCATCTAGTCCAACCCCCCTGCAGTAAGCAGGGACACTGCTAACTAGATCAGGTTGCTCAGAGCCCCATCCAACCTGGCCTGGAATGTTCCCAGGGATGGGGCCTCCACCACCTCTCTGGGCAACCTGTTCCAGTGTTTTACCACCTTCATTGTAAAGAATTTCTTCCTTATATCTAGTCTAAACCTACCCTGTTTTAGTTTAAAACCATTACCCCTTGTCCTGACACAGCTGGCCCTACTAAAAAGATTTTCCCCATAGAACTCACCTGGAATTTGTTATTTCTAAATGTCACTATCAGCTGATAAAACTTCTAACGATTTTCCCCAAGGCATAAGAAAAGACCATTCCCATACAGTAATGGCAATTATCATTGAATATAAACTCCTATTTTGTTTTTCACAGTATGCAGGAAAACATCGGTGACATTGCGATCATTGAAATACTTACGTCACTCTGAATTTGCATCATGTTCTTTGCAAGCTCAACATCCATGGCATCTGGCAGGTAAGTGTAGTGATGGATCAGGTTTTTGTAGTGGGCATTGGAAGCTACATCCTGAGACTGTTTAGCAGCCTGGATACTGTACATGTCAGGAGGCGTATGATAGTTAGTCTTGGTCTTCTCATAGTCTTTCTTGTACTCACGCTCAGACTGAATCTTTGCTACATTCATGTAGTGGACAAGCTTAGGGTCATCTTGTAGGCTTCTGAAACCAACCTGTTTTCCTTTAGCCTTTTCATATGCTTCTTTATATTTATACTAGAAACAGAAGAAAGAGATCAAATGTACTGTGGCGTGGCTATTGATGTCCACATTAATGCAAAAGAAAAAAGAAAATCTCTCACATCTTTCATTGGAAAAAGAAGCTGCAAGCAGTTCAGAAAGATAAGCTCTCCTAAATGGCACACCCAGTGACTGTACCTACGTTAGCTTTTCTTGTTCCACCTGTACACAACAGGTTACACACACCACAGTAAGATTTGTCAACATTAGCTTTTCTCATAGGGAAGGGAAAACGTTTCCTTAGTATTCCTGTGTTGAAAGGTGTGTGAAAATTATCAGGATAATTTAGACAATCCTTCTCAGTCATTTGAAAGCAATAGCAAACAAATGGAGTATGACTGGACAGCTTCCTCTAGTTATATTAAACCACTGAAACATATCCCACTTCATACAATTTGCCCTGTAAGGCCTTCTGATTCGTGTACAAGCCAGACTCCACTGTATAACCAAAGCACCCTTAGCACATACTGTCTCATGGTCTGTAAATAGGTGCTAATGTAGCACATTTTCTGGCAATTTGTCACAGAATGATTGCAAGAACTACTGATCTCATTTCTCCTGTGAAAAGTGGGTTAAGAAACAAAGCATTTGCCTATGTAAAGCAAACAAGATGAGCAAAAAATAAGTTCTACACAAACTAAGCCTCTGGGAAAGGCTAAGAATCTCCTTCTCATAATACTGTCTCCCGTGAGACTTGTGCAACATCTCAGGTCTACCACGTGGCCTGTAAGGGACAACTTTTTTACTAAATGCCTAAGAGAAGTATACCTGGAATATATACTTACATCGCTGGCAATGTTTCTTGAAGCCTTGGCTCGAGTAATTGGAATAGCATCAAGTGACACATTGTTCCCTTTAGCTATTAGATCATGGTAGTCTTGTTTATAATATGCCTAAAAAAGAAAATCCGTGTTATTCTAGAGAACCTAGTAATCACATGAACTATATGCAAGTCAAAGTTACTCCTAAGCTACCCCAGGCAATTCTTTAGAAGCAGATGCAGTGAGGATCATATACAACTACCAGTCTTCATTTATGAGAATGGATTTATCTATTAATTAAATTAACTGAATCATTACATGAGTAAATGGTATCTGACTGAAAATGCAGATGACACCAAGAATGAAAAATTACAGTGATACAAGCTGATTATATAGAACTGCGTATCAATGAAAGGGATCTGCAATATGAGTGTAGCTGTAACATATTACTCAAAAATTCATTAACAATGTGTAAAACATGTTGTAAAGAAGTCACTTACATCACTGATGTTAGCTGCATTGTATCTAGCTTGGATAAACTGTGGGACATCTGGGGTAAGAGTGTATTTATGTTTAACTTCCTCTCCAGAAGATCTGTACAGTTTCTGTAAAATAAAGATACAGAAATAAATCCTCCTTTCCTTGTATAGCCAGCCCCAGCTCACTGTAAATTAACTGATGGTTTATGTTTGATTTTGCAAATAAATACACACTGGCACCTATCTCATAAAGACTGAGGTTGCACTTTTCACAAAGAATTTTACTCAGTAAAATTAAGCCCTTTAATGGACATAAGAACCCATTTCTGAAAGAGTGCAATAATAAAGGGATGATAGGAGACTGCAACATAAAACAAAGCTTGCTGGTTTATAATGAGGGACGTATTGTGATTCATCAAACATTCTGTAATTCATTCATTATTGTAGGTGGTAAAACACCAATAAACAACTTGAAACTTTCACATTGCTTAAATCAAATGTATTTCAAATATACTTAAACTATAAATGGACAGTATCAGCTGATACAAACTGCAAGAGCCACGTGGTTTCCATACAGCTTTGCAGACTTATACCAGGAAATTACTCGGGCAAAATCAGAGCACAAAATAATGACAACACAGACAAAAACTTTCAGGCTAATAGCACTTTAAAAAGACAACTCTCAGCTCTTCAGTAGATACATCTCTATTTTACTATAGCACCCACTTCTTTCTCTGCTTACCTCATTGAGTTGAACTGAATTCTGTTTGGCTTGGACCATTACTGGAGAGTCTACTACACTTGTAAATTTAATGGTGTCCGGATGCTGGCGATATTTCTTTTCATTCAAGGCATCTCCAGCTTTTTTAGCTTTTTCTACTTCTAGGGAGCCAATGGGGATCCAACCAATGCCTTTCATCCAGTTATTATAATCCGATTTGTATGCATTCTAATAAAGGAGTGAAAACAATGTTTTAAAGGTTAGGAATTAGAAAAAACGATTCAGGGACCTCTCCTGAGTCTTCACAGCTTTTGCTTGAGGCATCTCAAATAAATTCTATTCACATGAGGTTTTACTTACATCACTCTGAATCTCCATCATATTTTTGGTCAGCTCCACATTCATTGCATCTGGTAAATAAGTATAGTCATGTAGGAGGTTCTTGTAATTAGCATTGCTGGCTATCTCTTGAGCCTTCTTGGCACCAACAACATTGACCATATCCAGTGGAATGTTGTACTTAGTTTTTGTTTTCTCATAATCTTTCTTGTACTCTCGCTCAGACTGCATCTTGGCTACCTTCATATAATGAACGAGTTTGGGATCATCTTGGAGGCTCTTGAAGCCAACGAGTTTACCCTTGGCAAGTTCATAGTCTTTTTTATAGTTAACCTGTTAGAATATAATAGAACATGGAGAATATAATCTTAAGTGTAGTAACTTAGCAATAAGTAAATTAAAAGCAAAGGCTACCCTTTGTTCTCTACAAAGAGTATCCCTCACATGGAAGTCAGTGAGCACACATCTTCATAAAACCAGACACATATCTCTTTACAGTTCACTGCTACACAATTCAGTTAGTTAGCTTTCAAAGTAGTATTATCTCACTTGTACTGATCATAAGAGGGAGAGAAGTCTTAAAATACTAAGGGACTTCTGTGATGTCATCCCCAAGACTCTACCCAAAACCCAGTGATGTCCTGGAGTTTTTCACCTCATTTATGATGAGGTCTATAATTAAGGACAGAGAGAATTCAGGGGTCCATTGCTTATGGAGCTGTCACTACTGACCTACTCATGATTTTCCTTAACCATACCGGAGGGCAAGACAGCCTGTTTATTCACAGAGAATTACATAATGAAACAGCCTTTTCTGAATGTAATTAAACAAATACATTAGTGAAGCAATGATACACCAATAAAACTATAACTGTGTTAAATACATCCAATAACATGGTCAAAAAAAGCAATAAAGAAGTTATCCTTTGGATACCCTTAATAAACATAATTGCAAACATTGTTTAAGTAAACTCTTCTGAATTAAACAGTTCCTTTAGGAAGGATGTACTTACATCACTGGCAGCCTGCCTAGCAGCCTTGGCAGCTCGGATAGGAATAGCATCACTTTTGAGATCATACCCCCTTGATTTTAATTCTTCCAATCCCGTTTTGTAATAGTTCTAGGAAAAAAGGTGAATTTATAATGAACAGTTTCTAGCTGACAGAAACTTCATATTGTAAGTTGAATCACGAGCTCTGGATGCAAAATATACTTACATCACTAATATTGTAGGCATTAACTTTAGCCTGTATAAACTGGGGCACATCTGGAGGGAGGTGGTACTTGTGAATAATTTCTTCACCTTTGGATTTATACATTATCTGCAAAGAAAAATAAAGAAATAAATTTAGTAGCCCAATGTTTATAGATTCTAAATTCTTAAAAATGCTGTGACACAACTTAAAGATCTCATGTTACCTCACTCAAAAAGAAAAAGAGAGATGAAATCCTAGTCCTTGCCAAGTGAATGGTATAAAGCCCATTGACTTAACTGGTGCGAAGAATACATTAAGAATGATGGACATAAACAAAATTACAAACATACACACTAAATCTTGACATGAGCAGCCACTTGAATAACTAAAAAAATACAACCTGATTTTCAGGTGATCTTCCACTGGAACAGAACTGCAAATACACACAAATGGTTTTGTGCCTGTGCACATACACATTCATTTACACATTCATTTCAGGAGTTCTCTTAAAACTGCACCATAAAGTGAAGGTGGCCACAGTGCACAAATTGGTAACGTCAGAGCTTAGCAACATGTCTTCTAAGTTTACTTACATCACTCAGCTGTTTGCTGTTGATCTCTGCTTGCTTCTGTACTGGAGAGTCAGTCACTTGAGTAAATTTGGTTTGATCAGGATGCTTTTTGTAGGTGTGCTGAAGGAAAATAATACATACATTTGCAGGAAATGTATATATGGTAAACTATTTTGTAAGACAGCAATATAATATCACTTGGGATAGTTAGCAGTTACAGCATGCGTGCAGATAAGCACTGTCATGCACAATGGTTCTCATGTTACTTTTTAACATAATCAGAGAGCATATAAATTTTTAAGGTATTTTTAAAGTATTAATGTAAAGTATTTTTGATAGTTTTATAGATATTATATACTGTATATTATGCAGTATATTGCATATTATATACAAATGTGTTTTTAAAGTATTTTCCAAATATTGATAAAGTAAAAAAAATTAGTTTTAATAAAGTAACTAAAGTGCTTTTAAAGTGTTAACTTAAAAATATGCTGACTTAAGCAGGTAAATGCTTGAGGTTCATTCTTCATGTGGGTACTATTTGTCTAATTTTATGTTTTAACTTCTTTAGCTTTATGTTTAGATTGTGCTATATCTGTCCTGATCACTAGATGTCACAAAAGGCTCTAAAATACAGATAAATACGGTTTGTAAAAGTCACATACGCTGAAAAGGCCAAATTCAAAATCATTGAAGTTAACAGGAATCACTCAGTAAATTTTGACGTGCCCCAGAAGCAGATACTCTGCGTGCAACTGACGACTTGATAACCGCTACTGCCTGTACTTACATCTTTACACTGATCTAACTTCTTAATAGCTTCGTACTCTTGAGTTATGGTCTGAGGGAAGTAGCATTTTGTCTTCTCCTCCTCATAATCTGCTTTGTAATTTTTCTAGGAATAAAATCAACATTGAGTAAGAAACCATAATTGAGCTTTCTCTGAAATGAAATTATGATGGTGAAAACAGAATGATTGACACACTTACATCGCTTTTCATAGCTTCAACTTTCATGCAGTGTGTATGATGTGGGTCCTCAAAGCTGCCCAAATAGTGTCCTAAAATATTCTTTTGATATGCATCTTTATATTTTACCTGGAAAAATAATCACAAGTTGATAAGCAAAAGTAATCAAGAGTGTCAGTACTGAATGACATACCATAAATCAAATACATACATCACTAAAATTCTTCAGAACAGTATCAGTCTGGAACTTTGGTGTGTCACAGTAATTCATGCTGGTTCCTTTTGATTGTTCATAGGCTTCTTTGTATAATTTCTGCAAAAGAAAATAACGTCAGACAATGCAGTAGATTTCACTGCAACTCACTCACAACACATTAAAAATGACATGAGTAAAACTGTGAAATCATTGCAGAGAAAAGCTTTCCCAGAAAACTGAAAAACAGATGACACTTTTTTCCCAATGATTTTTTAAAGAAACTTTTCCTGTGACTATTAGGTTTGTAAGGGAAAACAGAAAGGTCTGACTAATGGGTTTTGAACTTCTAACACCAAGACATATGCAATCTCTTTCCATACAGATAAAACCAAGAGAGAAATCAAGAAAGCCATTACAGTGAGTAACCAGAATACAATAGATATGAATATGTAAAAGTAACACATATTTTATCATTATTGGCATCTGTTGAAGCTCCTTAAAACAGTAAGGGACAAACTGTCATCTTGTGACCCATTTTCCATGGGGATCTAAAAGAATTATACAATAATTAGCCATCCCCGTAACATGCCACAGTTATCATTATACTCTGCTGTGGAGAAATGACTTCTTATCTCTACTGTTGTGGTTGGTAGTATCTCATGACAAATATTGGTCTGTAAAACTAAAAATACTAACGGATCCAAAGGACGAGCCTTGTGAAGAAATGATGAGTTTGGTTCATTCTACATAACTGAAAAATCATCCAGCTGTACTTTGATAATACTTACATCACTCAGCACATTTCCTGCAGTTTTTAATTGCCTCAGCAATGGGTTCTCTGTGGCAGGAAGCACATTATAATCTGCAATAGCTTTGTTCTTTTCATAGTCTGCTCTGTATTTTATCTTCAAAAAAATAAAAATGAAAAGAGTGAGGTTTTAAAGATCAGTATTAAAAGCCAAATGCTCACTAACCTACATAATCTTGAACTTTTCAGGAAAATTTCCCTTTTTTTAGCTTATGATTCATGATGGCAAAGGACCATGAAAGGCACTCAGATCACAGGAGTGCATGGGTGACGAGACGGGAGGCAGCATCAGAAGTGAGAGCTATTTAGCAGATGTCCCCGCCTCTAAGCCCCTTTCCGAACACTGGAATTTTTCAAATATCAGTTGACATCTCAGAATAGTGACATTCTTACAATAAATGACATAAGATTGTCTTTGCTGATGCATGTACTGTTGCATAAAATGCAAAAGCCAAACAAATTCCATATTTTGAACAAAAGATGGGCCAGCACATCACTGCGATACACTGAGCAAGGATGAATAAATATGAAAATACTGAGCCAAGTTCAGCTAGCTTAAGTTGGTCGTGGTTAACAGCATTGATTTGTTCCAACATAACGTAATCAGAACAAACAATGAAGCAAATTCTACTTCACTGAAAGAAAATTCTGCTTCATGGGTACCATTGTGGAAGATCATAAGCAAGGCTAGGAGTTGTTACAAGCTTCCTAGTGGAATGCACACAAGAATAGATATTTTGCATAGTAGAAAATGTTTTTGACACTTGACAAAACAGCACACACTGGCCTGACTTCAGAACTATACTCAAGCTAAATAAATGGGAGCACACATAACGTACCTTACTGACATTATTTGAAACTCGCTTATTAGCTTCATATTCTGGAGTTTCAGTCTGCATAAAGTAGATTTGGTCTTTCATGTTTTCAAAGTCTTCCTGGTATTTTCTCTGTTAGGAACAGATACAAACAGATAACAATGTATCAATTGCACTTATATTATAAATCAGACATCCACGATGTAGCTTTTTTAGGAAAAGAGAAATGCCACAAATGGAGCAGGCAAAATTAATCAGGATTTTCCATGTTAACATAAACAGAGGATAAAGATGTTTGTTTCAAGATTTTCTGAAGAATTCACTTACCATACTTATATTTTCTGCATTCATCTTTGCAACTGCAACATCATAGCATGGAGTTTGACTCCACTTGCCTTTGATCTTGTTTTTATAGTCCTCATGGTAAATAATCTATAATGAAATAAAAAATAAAATTTAATCCCCAAGATACAGCTCAATTTCCACTTGACAGGTTTGTTTTTAAAAGTCTTCTTTTTAAAGTCGCTTCACATTTTACATCTGCCTTATAACCACTTTATCAGTTTTTGTCAAAGACACCTTAAACATGATTGGCCTAACTACTTCAGCATTCAGTTATTTCTCTTAGTATCTCTCCTGACCAAAAAAAGAGGATAAATAGGTGAAATAAGTCACCTCTTCTAGAAGACAGTTATTAATAAGAAAATTTCTCTATGAGACATCACTAACATATTCTTTTAGTTCTATTTTCTCACTGGTCACATAATATTGGGACATAGTATTGCCCATTGGTTAAGCATGAATTTATTGTTATTGCCACTGAAACTTGTTATAAGAAAACCCTTTTAATATATGGGTTGCCTGGTATATGTGATTTCTATTAGACTACATTAAAGTAGATGGAAATCAAGTATCAACAGTTTAAACAGACAGTTCCTGTCTGCCTAATAACAAAACATCTTCCTGAGTTTTGACTCAGTGTTCCAAATGCATTTTCAGCCACAGCTGCACTGCTTATAACAAAAAATACAGCTTCTCCAATGCCTTTTTAGTTGTTACTACGTTGATGTAGAACATATATGCCAAAAACAACCTTAAAAAACCTCTACATTTTATTGTTTTGGAGATACATATATAGCTTACTGTTTTATTAATTTCAAAGAATTATGGTACGGATCTTGCTTTTTACACCTCTAAAAATTTTCTTGATGACAACTAGCTTTTAAGCTACGGAAGAATAAGATTCAAGAATTTTTCTCTAAGTTAAATACTACCTTCTTTCACCTTCCAAATGGGTTCACTACAGTATTTTTTTAGTGGCTTTGCAGCCATAAGTGAATACTGTAACTCCCTAATCTTAAGCAGCAGATGATTTTCGACAGACAGCAATAAAATCATGTGTGTCCTCATCATAATAGCTAAATTCTGAACCGAGTTAAAATCCTGCTTCTGTCTTACAAGATTACACAACTTAGTTCCAGTTTCTTCAGCAGAAGTTGGTCTTCCTCTATTTCACTTCACTTCCTGCATTCCTCAGCTGTGTTTTATTCTAACTATATCTAAAATGCATTGACAAGGACTGGTGCTAGAGTCTTTGTTAATTATGCCATGCAGTTATGGAACTTAAAGTTGAACATTACTTGTTAATTCAGTGTGAAAATCAGGAAATGGTTATCTAAGTTGCCAGATGTTTCCACTGATTGGTATCCATGAACTTAAGAATGCTTGAAATATGTACCTGTACCATGGTTTGACATCGAAATGAACATTTAGAATGTATCCTGCAAAGCTGGCCTAGGCAACTTTTCAACAAAATGAGGTTATTCCTTATAAGCAAGTAACTCACTCCAAAACCAGATATACATTCACATGTCATTGTTTCATTTCAGAGAAAAGCAAAATTAATGTTGTTTACTATTTTCTCCTGTAAACACAGAAAGTGTAAAGCAGGAGACAAAAGAAGAGGGAGAATAAGAGGTAATTTGCGTATGGTAGAAGCAGAATGTTTTGCGAAAACTAAACTCAGCAATAGCAATAAAGTTCAGCCTTTCACATAAGACTGGGCAGGATTTTCTCTGAGACATCTGATGAAGAAAGGAACTGAATTTCGCCACTGAAAATTAAAGGGATCTTCATATGAGCTCCAGTCTTTTCTTTTGCTTTCCCTTTCTTTAGTTCCCTTTTTGCCTCTCTAACTCCAAAATTGAGGTTTCTACAGAAAGAAGAGCACTGCATTCTACTCACATCACTCAGCTGCCTTGTCACTTTCTTGGCTTGTTCCACGTCAGGTGGATCTGGCAGAGGAGTATATTTAGATTTTCGTTCATCGTGCCCTTTTTTGTAGACAATCTGAAAATATGAAAGAAGTAAACATTTACATTAACTACCAACTCAGGGATCAGAACATTTACTCTTCACTCTGCTAATGCCACCATAACAAAAGTAACTCTGCCCATGGCTACCTGCAGCATAAACTCTTTCAATCAGTGTATTCTGGAAGACTACTGAGAAGTCTCTTGATAAGAGACTGTGGAAAAGAATCAGTTCCCTGGGAAAGTTTTCAGGTATATTACGCTCTTGCTCCTGATAAACATGGACTAGTGAACTTCGGGACATCTGCAAAATTCAGTGAAATCTTTAAGTGAGACCTGAAATCCTCACAGTTGGAGAGTTCTATGTATCAACAAATCACAGCCTCACAAATTCCTGACTTTTCTTACCACTGTCTTAGAGAGACAGATTTGTAGACCCACAACAGTGAACTGGGCTTACAGCCAACCCTGAGAGTTTCTCCACACATTTTGAGAGATACTCGAGGTCTTCTTACTGATTACCTCAGAAGATCTTTAATAAATTAATTATTTAATTCATTCATAATCTGGCATCGAATTGCCAACAGATGTATACTCTAATATGGAGTACACGCTTTCCTATTGAAATAGCACTACCAGCGCACACCTATGCATTTTTATTTTCTGTTCCATTATCAAGTTTTTATATCTAGTCAAAGTCCACCACAAAGACTACCAAATTACACCACAACAGTGACCCAACCATCAGTCGGGCTTTGATACTTACATCACTCAGAGCCTTTTGAGCCTGTGCCACCCTTCTGAGCTCTGGACTGTCATTGTATGGATAGAATAATGCTTTGTCTCCTTCCCAGTCTTCGGTATAGAGTTTCTTAAAAGCAGAAAAATGCCAGAATACTCATTATGAATTAATCTCTGACTTGGAATGCCCCCTGCACTTTAGCCACCTAGACCTGTGATGGTCTTTTCCCTTACCTTACTGAACATTGCTGTGTTTTTTATTGCATTGACAAGCTCCGGAGCATCAGGGGGAAGCAGGTACTTGTCCTTATTCTCCTCCCAGTTCTGTTTATATAACACCTGGAAAGAAAGATCAGCACGTTGGTTACTCTATTATTAGAAAAATATTTACATTTGTGAAAAAACTACCTGCTCTAGAGATTTTTTCAATGTGAAAGTCTCAAACCAGTGACACTTGAAGACATCAACTGGAAACATTTGAGATTATATTTATACTTGCCTTATCAACCTCTCTGCTGTCTCTCTCTGTGCTTCTAAACTGTTCTATAAACATTGCTTTAGTGCCCTGAGATCAAAACTTTATTCCTATTGGTAACCTCATGAGCCACAAATGTTCACAACC
>JAKFQP010000887.1:36617-52258 GCA_023375905.1 Nycticorax nycticorax
GCTGATCCCGTTCATGCCACCTGCACACCCGCAGGGACCACAGATGGGAGAAGGGGACTTGGCAGCAAGGCTGGAGCCAGCACGGCCACCAGCATGGACATATGGAAGAGCAAGAGGGCATTCAGCGGCATCAGCCCATTGCTCACAAGGGCCAGATACTAGACCTCAGCCTCACTAGATAAACCACTGCAGTTTTCCAGCTGGCTCGGAAAGAACTCCTGGGGTCCTGCACAGGGAAACAGGTCTGTCCCAAAGATCATGTCATAGAATCATAGAATTGTCTAGGTTGGAAAAGCCCTTTAAGATCATCAAGTCCAACTGTTAACCCAACCCTGCCATCCCACCACTAAACCATGTCCCTAAGCACCTCATCTACCCTTCTTTTAAAGGGTCACTGATGGAGGGCACAAACAGGGCAGTGAGAGTCCTGAGAAACCACGTCCATCTACAGTGAAGTCAGCTGAGAGCATCCCCCACACCAGCACTTGGCCAAGCGCCGTTAGGCAGCCAACAGGTAGGACGACAGCGGGATGATCCAAGGTGAAGTTGCATCTGGAAATCATCGCGCAATCCCCACCCCACAGATGCTTCCGCACTGCCTGTGCCGAGGGCACGCTGGCTCCGGGGTAAATACACTCCCTCAGCTGATGGGTGAGTTCCTCTCACCTCATTTTTGCTGTTTGGGCTTCGGGAATTGCCAGAGCCAAGAAACCGGCTCATCCCGTGCAGGCTGGTCCCGCCTGGCTTCTCTCGATGGAGGCGGCTCCCTGGCTACCCCCCTGCTCGATGGGGTGCTCAAGGCGCAGGGAGGCACAGCCCGGGGGCAGCACAATCTCTGCGCTCATCAGCAGGGGTTTTTTTTTTCCAAAATCAATTGAGATGATATAAATTTCATTTCAGTTCTGATACTCTTGATTGCTGCTTGCAGAAAAACATAAAAAATTAATTGCATTAGAGAACTGTCACTTAGCCCCAATTTTCCTTCACCTGAAGTAAAAAAAGATCACTTTAAAGAAAAAAAAAAATTGGCAGGCACTTAATCTTTATTCTGCGCTGCTGTCTTTTCCCCTGCTTAAAAAAAACCCTGCTTCTCCATGTAACCAAGTAATTATGTTTGAAGAGTATTAGCCATCCTAATGCACGGTGATTTATCAATGGTGATAGGATGTTATCCCAGTTTGACCCTATAAGAGGAGGAGGAGGCCACTGAGTCTCTTACGAAATGAATAGCAACGGCCCGCTGAACTTCGCCAAGACTGACCCGCTTCCAGAACAACTTCAAGACCATTTTTAAAGGACACATAAAAGCTTTTTTTTTTTTTTTTTTTTATCTCGCAGCTAAAGCATCAAGATGCAGAGGGGACATGGCAGGTTTGAGTAAAGTAAGATTTCATCCCCATCTCCAATGGTTCTGTAGGAAAATGCATAGAGCAGCACTGATGGGATCAAGCAGAGCTTCTTCCAACCCTTCTCAGCAGTGAAGGTCAGTTCATTGGCTGATCAGCAAAGCAGAAAGCTCTCCTGCAGCCCGAGAGCGTGCATATCCACATTCGCTTCTGGTCTGTGCAACAGCACATGAGCATCAACAGTCACACCAGAGAACCTCGGTGGGATGACACTGCTCAGTATTGCTTGTGGGCTCTGACATGGCAGCCGTAAATCCACCTTCAGACTTCTAAAAACCATGAAGTACAGCATTTTCCATGAATGCTAATGATAAACAAAAGGATTAATAGTGCACCAGTACCACTAGATTCTGCGTTCTGCTGGGCACCTCGTTCTCTGAAGAAGCAGCTGGGAAATGATACAAGAAGAAAAGTTTCCAGGACTTGAGAGTACATTTGCAAATTTGTATTTTCCATATCTTCCTTGAGGCCAGACATACAAACAGCCACACTGCCCTCCGTTGTGCCTCCCTTGTGGAGGAACACATTGATGTGGTTTCCCACCCAAGCCAAAATTATAGAAAATTGAGTTTGACACAAAGAATTTGCAGGTTCAAATCTCAAAGAAGACCACAGCTATAACAAAAATCTGGAGACTCAAAGGTTGATTTCAGCTCTTGTGACTCTGATACTCTGGACACTTTCAAGCCTCAGCTGGACGGCGTGCTGGGCCGTCTTGTCTAGGCTGTGCTCTTGCCTAGAAAGGTTGGGTCAGATGATCCTTGAGGTCCCTTCCAACCTGGGATTCTATGATTCTGTGATTCTATGATATTCAAATAGCCACTTGTCTTGTTGGAGCAGGTACTGTAGGACATTTCTCAAAGGGAAGAGCTTGGGCAGTGGACTGACTCTTAGTCTAGCTACTCTTTCCCTGAACAAGAGACATTCCATGCTGGACATAAGGGCAATTCAAGTCTGTGGGAAGGCAAAGCTTTGCTCGAGTATGCTTCACTTCATCCTTTGTAGGATTGTAACACCTAGATGCTCCATTTAACATTGAGCTCTGCAGGCACCTCGTGCAGACTCGTTGCTCAGAGCAGAGAAAGGTCACAGCCGGTCGTTCTGGGCCCTGAGATGAGGGCCCTGAGAGCGTACTTTGGAGGCCAGAACCAGGCAAGCCTTCCTCCCATCTCAGCTGGGAGAGGCCATCACCAAGGGACGCCGTTACTGACAGAACTCACCGGTAGAGACTTCTCTTCTGAAACGTACTGCAGGTCTGACGGCATGGCCAGTGCATCGCCCCGGAGAGTCACAGCATGCATGACCCTGGGTATGACTGTCCTAGCGGAAAGGAATTGCACCAGCACTGTACCATCATGGGGGCCGATCACAAAGAAAAGCTGCCGTTCTGCAAAAAGCCCCCATAAAACTCCAAACCGAGCGGTCAAATAAAAACAAAGCCACTGTTGCATTAACAGTTGGGCTTGATGATCTTAAAGGTCTTTTCCAACCTTAATGATTCCATGATTCCGTGATTCTATTTTTGGGGTGGAGGGAGAGTTGGCTAGCTTAAAAGGAAAGAGAACGATTCTGAATAACGACACCATGGCAAGAGATTCCACAAGTCCTAATGATTTGCCACTAACCATAAGCATAGGGTGGCTGAGCAACAGACTCAGAGTTCATTTATTTCCATCATCTCTCCATATATGTCCCGGGGGGGCATTATTATTGAGCAAAAAGAAGGAAAACAAGTATTAAACTGCCCCTGCCCCAGGGACTGCAGCTACTCCAAGCCCTGCGAGTGCCGTTAGCTCTGTGGCCCTCTTGCTGCAGGCAGCGGTGTTAGGGAGCCTGGCGGAGAGCACCCCGTGGTCTCCTCCCCTACCTGCAGGAAGCAGATAAATTGATCTACGCTGAAATTACTTTCCATTTTATGAACTAAGGCTGTTTTGAGGATAACATCTACAGATACTGGTTCCTGAAGGATCCCGTGTTCGTTCAGACATGAATTTGAGATTACAAGTTAAAGGATAATTAATATATTGTCTGGAAGAAAGTGAAACGGTGCCTCCATCAGGAGAACAAACCATATGCCTTAAAACAGTGTCAATTTAGGATGGGTCACCAAAGATATTTAATCCAGCGTGGCATCACATTTCCTGTCTGACCTGATAAATGGGTCTCCCACTTCTAATCTGCACAGGAATTAAAGTCTTCAGACTATCTGTACCACCACAAATAAATTACATGCTTGTTTTAATGACTTTGAAATTTCCCTCTGACAAATTCTAAAGGTATAAATAGTCTCAGAAGTCTTGCGGGAAGCTAAACAGTCATGCTTTAATAATCATAATTCACAAAGCAAATGACACTCGGGTTTAAATCGAAATACAGCATCATTCTGCCAAAAGAGGGGAAGGAGGAGTGTGGGAAGCATTCTGTTGATTGTCTCCTAAGCCAGTCAGGTTCAGACGGGTGCCAGGGTGTGCAGCAGGTACCCCGAGATGTCTGGATACAATTTACCAGGAAGATTTCTAGGCAGATTCCCCTCATGTCAAAAGCCTTTACATTTCAGGTCACGGGGCAGAGCACCACGGGATGTATTGCACAACCTTATATCAGAGCCAGCTCGCCAAAAACTAATCATCTCACCAACACGACGTGAAGGACTGACTCATAAGGCATCTCTCTTGGGAAATACGCAACCCCTCAGAAGTGACCGCTCTGTCCTTATCTCACTGACGGTGCCACAGCCTCTGCTATGAGAGAGAAACAGAATAGCAGAGACAGCAACTCCCCTCTTGGCCTCCAGCCCTCCTTTCTGTGTGGAAAGGGAGTTAAGGACAAGTTGCTCGGAAGGATCATTATTTTCCTGCCTGAGAAGATGCAGAGTAGTGCTCCTACTGAAATAATCTTAGGTTTTCCCCCTGTGCTGGCTGAACCAGGAACAAGGGTCCCAAAACAAGCCCATCTTGATGAGCAAGAGACAGAGTCCCTCAAATCCCCAAACCCAATCCTGCATCAGCGATGGCTCTCCTAGGTGATGGAGTACCATCTGTTAGCTGGAGAGGGGAGAGTGCTGCAGAGCAAGCTACACGCAAAGCCCGTCCGTCCTTCCCCAGCTCCCTCACAACACCTCTGTCCTAATTTTCATAGAAAAAATCATAGAATCGTTTAGGTTGGAAAAGACCTTTAAGCTCATCAAGCCCAACCATTACCCTAACCCTGCCTTCCCACCGCTAAACCCTGGCCCTAAGCACCTCGTCTGCCTGTCCTTTAAATACCTCCAGGGACGGGGACTTGACCACCTCCCTGGGAAGCCCTTTCCAGCGCTTAACAACGTTTTCGGTGAAGAAATTTTTCCTGATGGCCAACCTCACCCTGCCCTGGCACAACTTGAGGCCGTTGCCCCTCGTCCCATCGCCCCTTCCCTGGGAGCAGAGCCCGACCCCCCCCCCGGCTCCCCCCTCCTCTCAGGCAGTTGTAGGGAACGATGAGGGCTCCCCTCAGCCTCCTCTGCTCCAGGCTGAACACCCCCAGCTCCCCCAAGCTGCTCCTCATCAGACTCATGCTCCAGTGCTTCACACCTGAAGGCAAGATCAAATAGACCTGGCCACGTAATCCATCGTTCAAAGGCGCTAAGGCCAAGGTGTGGGCAGAAGCACAAGGCTTTCAAGAGGCACTGCTGTTCAGCGCAGAGATCGGGGCTGCAGGCTGCTCCTCCTTCCCTTGCACCCACAGCCTCTACTCCCACGGAGCGCAGAGCCTTGCTGGGCACCCGAAAGGGTTGGTGCGGCAGGGAAAGGCTTCACCCCGCTCCCTGCTCGTGGGGATGTCCCCCAGCTGCAGCACTGCCCGTCGCAGGGTGAGCTGGCCCTGAGCTGTGGACTCAGGAGTCGTCCAAAATCACTTCCCAAGGTACGGCCCACCACTGTTTTCTCAGGCAGGAGCGGGGCTTTGCAAGCGTGCTGAACACCTCCCAGCTGCCCCGCCAGAAAGTAAACCCGGGATCTCCAGAGCTCAAGACGTGAGCTACTGCCCGTTGCTGTCAGAAATCATTGCTGCCCAAGTGACACCGTGGAACTGAAGACTCTCAGTCGTGCAAGAGACAGTCAGGCTTAAATGGGCTGGGGGAGCTCCTAATTGTTTCTGGCAGAAACCAGCTGGTTTTAGCATCAGTTTTCCCTGTCTTTGGTCTCACATCAGTCCTTTCTCTCCCTTCCATCTCTGAACACCTTCTGAAGAGCCAAAATTAACCGTTAGGTTCAGCGAGGAAGAAGTCTGCAGCGTGCTAAAAAATCAAGACTCACCTTCCAGAGCAGGTAAAAGCATTCCTCTTTCACTGGCAATGAAGTCAATTTACCTGACAGAATGATTTTTACCAAGTTATTAAATCTGAGACTCGTGGTATTAGATAACTCCAAAAAAAAGTTGCCTTTTATTTGTGGTTTTGACCCAGCAAGTGGCAGGAGGGGAACTGAAAACAGCAGAAAAGAAAAACTCTTCCAAAGACATAATGGTCCATTAAGCAAAATTTTAAACCAACTTGTCTTTGGCTCTCTGTTGCTCAAATGCAATTCTGTTCCTTCCCTTCAGGCTGTTATTAACACTTTTATAATGAGTAACTAAAATAAAACTCAAGTGAATAAATATGCTCAAGGTATTTTGTTCTTTCTGCAATTAGAGACAAACTGCCACAGTAAAGCTAAAAGCATTTGGGAAATTATATTCAAGGAAACACCATAACTACAGTAATCCTTGGGCTGCTCTTAGCAACTGCAGCGACCGCCGTGAAGAAGCTGGGTCTCTGTCGTTAGCCACTGACAAAGGACAATTTGTCACCCGCTATGGCACTGTGCAACGCAACATTAAATGGTGAAGGGGATCGAAGGTCTGCAAAATCTTGCATTGCCAGCAATATTCACAAATTGCCATAAAGTTTACACCAAACCAAACCCAACCCCATAATTATTTATTCCTGACAAGACAGGGATTTGCTCAGGTGGGAAGTGGTCCTGAAAGGGGAGAGCCCTGTAATTAGGCTACCTGCGCTGCCCAGGTGAAATCCCCATCATGTAAAATACGTACCCTGAATAACACCTGATCTGTCAGCTGGTGGTTAAAGTTCTGGCTTGTTTTATGGCTTACAGACCTTTGATAACCAGCGAGCAGGAAGGTGTTTTTGACATGATACTGGTCATGAAGGCAAGACTTTGCATGCCCCTGCGACAGGCACTGCGGCTGAACCAGAGATCCAACCCGTGCCCGTATCAGTTGCCCCTGTCCACAAGAAGAGATATTGGATGTGAGAGTCAGCTTGTTTAGTAAGGGAAGAAACTTTTCCTAAGAAGGGGGAGGAGGGAGAAGTGGATGAGGCAGGCTACTCCAAAGCAGGGCCATCACGAGAAGAGGAGGAAGAAGAGGCAGAACCCATAAATGAGGTGGTAACCACCCAATCCCTATCCCTGAGTGAGCTGTGAGAGGTGCAAGAAGATTTCAGCCATCATCCAGGCGAGCACATGGTCACCTGGCTGCTCTGATGCTGGGATAAGGGGGCAGTAGCCTGGAATGAGGGGGTAGGGAAGCCAAGCGGCTGGGATCCCTTTCTAGGGAAGGGGGCATTGGCAAAGTGATTGGAAAAGCAGCACAAGCCCTCAGCCTCTGGAGGCGACCGCTGTCAGGAGAGAAGGAAAGGGATCCCTTCAAGGAAGATGATGTATGTCACTCAGGCAAGCGACCACCATGGAGAGAGGGATCCAGTACCTGAGGGAGTTAGCAGTGCTGGATCTGGGGGGGGGGATCCCAAAGCAGACTGTACTGGAGGCCAAAGGGAGCCTGACTGGGAATGAGTGGCAAAACCCCCCGTTGTGCCTGGCCCCGAGGCTCCGTGCATCCTTGGCATAGACTCAGGAGAGGGCATTTCAAGGACCCAAAGGGGTACCAGTGGGCTTTTGGTGTAGCTGCCTTGGAGACAGAGGAAATTAAGCAGCTGTTGACCTTGCCCGGTCTCTTGGAGGACCCTTCTGTTGTGGGGTTGCTGAGGGTCGAAGAACAACGGGTGCCGATAGCTACCAAAACGGTGCCCCAGCAGCAATATCGCACCAACAGACTCCCTGGTTCCCATCCGTGAGCTGAGTCATTGACTGGAGAGCCAAGGAGTGATCAGCAAGACTCTCTAAGAGTCCCGTAGGGCCCATGAGAAAGTCCAATGGAGAGTGGGGACTGACAGCAGATCCTCTCCCCCACCCCACTGCGGGGAGCCAGCGAACGGTGATGTGGTGTTCGGCTGCCTGCCGGGTTAAACCACGACAGAAACATGGTCTGGATGAATCAAAGAAGAGGTGGGAAGCCAGAACATCATACCGAGAGTGCAGTTATCCATGATCGGGGTGGGGGGGAATGCTGAGTGGGCTTCTGCATCTCCCTGGGTCTGATACAACTTGACTTTTCCCTTAAGGGCCCGGATGAGGACATAGGCACAGCTTGGTCAACCAGACGGAGAATTCAAGAGAATCAAGACAACTGGAAAATGGATCTGAAAACAAATATTTAAATTGAAGAATGAGAAGTGCCCAGTATTACACGAAGCAGTACAAGCTACAGGCTGGGGAGAAAAGGGGCTAGCGAGAAGCTCCTCAGAAAGGGGCTGGGTGTACAGTGGATTGCGAGAGAATCGCAGATTTAGCTACCAATTCCCAGTCATTAGGGAAAAAGGCAAATGCCAATCTGCCACGCACGAGCAGCAGTGTGCTCAGGGAGGGCTGTGGAGCCATCCTGCTCTCTTCAGCATCTTCCCCCTCCGCATGGCAGGGCCCCGCAGAGGACCCACTTCCACAGCCAGCCACAGCCTGGCCCAAGTCCCACGGAGGCCGGCAGAGCCACCGGGAAGTGGCTTTGGAGCATGATGTGTCCAGGCTCACCGGGCACACGGGGCTCGGAGAGGCTTAGCTGCTTTGCAGCGCGGGCGCAGGCAGGCCCCCGCCTTTAGCAGCACAGGGGGTCTGGAGTAATTGCTTGCGGGCCAGCCTGCAACCCCCAATGAAGATCCCAAACATATTCCCTCTACCCAATATCTCCTGCCTTCAGTCGCCTAATCCTCTCCTTGTTTGTAGCCTAAGAACGGAGGGGTCGTTGTCCTTCCTTTGGTGCTGCCTTGTGACCTGTGCCTGCAAACACCTGATTTTCCACCAGAAAGTTTGATCAACTTGTCCAAAAAGCTTCCATCCAAAATAGATGTAGAATCATAGAATCGTAGAATCATAGAATCGTAGAATCATAGAATCATAGAATCATAGAATCATAGAATCACAGAATCACAGAATGGTTTGGGTGGGAAGGGACCCCTAGAGGTCACCCAGCCCAACCCCCCTGCAGGAGCAGGGACACCTTGAACCACATCAGGTTGCTCACAGCCCCATCCAACCTGGCCTGGAATGGTCCCAGGGATGGGGCCTCCACCCCCTCTCTGGGCAACCCCTGCCAGGGTTTCACCACCCTCACTGTAAAGAATTTCTGCCTTAGATCCAGTCTAGATGGGATCCATTTATCCCAGCTACAGCACGCAGGTGACTCCTGTCCTTGTTTCTGTTTTCAGGAAGACAAGACACTCAGGAGCACAGCGCAGCTCAGTCTCTACATTTCTAACATATGTTGATGAAGGACTCTGATTGCCTCTGTAGTAATTCGGGTTGTTCTTGCATTTTATGGGCTTTGCATCGATTTCCTTACAGCAAAATTCTGTCTGGGAAATTAAAGGGCTGTTCCTTTTCTCTTTTGGATTCAGATCTTGAGTTCTTAGGTTTCATCTTCTTCTCCCTTTGCCCTTAGCAAATCAAGTGCATTTTCAATTTTGACAGTAATTTCTCTTCAGAGAAGAAAATAATTGATCAGGAAACCATTTGCAAATGTGTTTCAAAGACAGTGTAATATGAATGGGGACATCTAACTACATGGCAGTAGAATAGCAAAAGTTTACCAGTAATAATTTCCATTTCCCCAGGATGAACGAGGATGAAGTTTCTGTGTGAGCCAGTCCCCATGCTGGATGCCCCCACAGGCAGCAGCCAGACATCACAGGAGTGATGCAGATCTAGAAGGGATTTGACCATCATTCTATAAGAGCAAGAAACTAAAACTGGTATTAAGTCACCTGCTAATTCCTTAGCAACCTCCCTCTCATGGTGAATGCAGTTTAGGGCAGGATCCACACAAGACATGCTTGTTTTGCTTTTGCACAATGAAACGCCACTGCAGTGGAAGGGGTACGGTGAGAGGCGTACTCCAGTGCATCTGGAAAGCATCCCAGCACGAACACAGCTCAACCTGCTGGACGCCAGCCCCAGCACAAGTAGCAGCTTCTCGCTCTGACAGTGAAAACAGGAGCAGATAGAGGAACCAAGCTGAATGCAGGTGACATGGCCATGGTCATGAAGAATCCATGAAGAACTGTTAAGCACAAAGATACCACGGCTGATTCAGAAGGTCCCTAAACTGCAATCTGCTGAAGGCTAAGGGAATACACTGCAAAATTGTTATTATAGACCCCCCCTGTTTTTATGCTCTTCCTCAAGCACCCTCTCAGTTCAACAAGGGCAAGTGCCGGGTGCTGCCCCTGGGGAGGTCGAACCCCAGGCACCAGTACAGGCTGGGGGCTGACCTGCTGGGAACCAGCTCTGCCCAGAGGGACCTGGGAGTCCTGGTGGATGACAAGCTGACCATGAGCCAGCAGGGTGCCCTTGGTGCCCAGAAGGCCAATGGCACCCTGGGGTGCATCAAGAGGAGTGTGGCCAGCAGGGCGAGGGAGGTTCTCCTCCCCCTCTGCTCTGCCCTGCGGAGACCCCACCTGGAGCACTGGGTCCAGTTCTGGGCTCCCCAGTTCAAGAAAGATGAGGAACTCCTGGAGAGAGTCCAGAGGAGGGCAACAAGGATGATGGGGGGACTGGAGCATCTCCCCTGCGAGGAAAGGCTGAGGGAGCTGGGCTTGTTCAGCCTGGAGAAGAGAAGGCTGAGAGGGGATCTCATCACGACGTACAAATATCTCAAGGGTGGGGGTCATGAGGACGGAGCCAGACTCTTCCCAGTGGTGCCCAGCACCAGGCCAAGGGGCCATGGGCACAACCTGAAGCAGAAGAGGTTCCAGTTGAATGGGAGGAAGAACTTGTTGACTGTGAGGGTGCTGGAGCCCTGGCCCAGGCTGCCCAGGGGGGCTGTGGAGTCTCCTTCTCTGGAGATCTTCAACCCCCGCCTGGCCGCTGTCCTGTGCCCCCTGCTCTGGGTGAGCCTGCTTGGGCAGGGGGGTGGCACTGGGGGAGCTCCGGAGGGCCCTGCCAGCCCCGGCCAGTCTGGGGTTCTGCGTGATTCTCTCTATTATCGGCTGCCAG
Organism: Nycticorax nycticorax; assembly: GCA_023375905.1. Classification (NCBI taxonomy): domain Eukaryota; kingdom Metazoa; phylum Chordata; class Aves; order Pelecaniformes; family Ardeidae; genus Nycticorax; species Nycticorax nycticorax. The sequence continues at coordinate 47,386 of JAKFQP010000887.1, forward strand.
AGGTGGGACACTGGCCTGCACGGAGCTTTGGCCTGGTGTGGTGCCGCTGCTCCTGAGCTCTTTGGAGCTAAAAGCCAGCACGGGGCCACTTGTGCTGCAGCAGTGGCACTGATCTGCTGGCGGTAGGGACCCAGGGAATGGAAATGTCACGCTGTCTCTCCTGCATGTCTGCTAGCTCGGCTACAAAGATAGAGCAGTAATTGGTGTACATTGCTGGGAGATTAATAACCACTTGAAACATGTAATGACATTGCATTTCATGCTATGGTCTGATGGACATAATCTGCCCATGATCCACACAAAAGCTGTTTTCTAAATCAGTTAACAGTCATCAAAAGCAGCATTGGTAATAAATGCATTATTTTTTTTATTATTAATGTGTTACAGCACTTTAATCCAAAAGAATTTTGGTTTTGTCACTTACAAATGAAATCCTTATCTCTCCTTGCAGTGGTAAAACATCATTTTAGTATGATAGATGTGGAACGCTCTCTGTATTTTTCTACTTACAGTGGTTTTGTTGCCAGATAGATTACTTATAACATGGTTCCTTCAGATATTACTGAAAAGTATGCAGAAAATATCTGGATTCATATTCAATCACTCAAAACATTCATTCCATATAAAAGACCAGTTTCACTTTAGGCTTTAAAGCTACGTATATATTATCAGACCATTTCCACAAATCATGACTTGATCAGGCTGAAGATAATATGCACAGAGACCATGTTTGCTGAATGCCAATGGCTAAGATAAATTTCTGGAACACTAAACTTCTCTGCTTTTCCAGCCACAACTCTGAGAATGACGCCACTGCCTATCACCTCGGGGCTTGAACTTGCAATAGGCTGAGGCAAAAGCTGATGCAAATAGGCCTAAAAGCATCACACAAGACCATCAAGAAAGGAGACAGGAAGACGAACTGAGTCTCCTCTTCCTACTCAAGACCATTCAGTGACCCCATGAGCAACCAGAGCGGTTCACCCCCATCTGGCAGCACAACGGCCAGGTTACAGCAGGTGTCCCTGGATTTAATCAGGAGACTGTAACTCGTCTCTACCCTTCATAGAATCATAGACTCATAGACTCATAGAATCATAGAATTGTTTGGGTTGGAAAAGACCTTTCACCAAGCCCAACCATTCCCCTACCCCTGCCATCCCACCCCCAAACCCTGGCCCTAAGCACCATGTCTGCCCAGCTTTTAAATCCCCCCAGGGGTGGGGACTCGACCCCTTCCCTGGGCATCCCCTTCCAGTGCCTGACAGCCCTTTGGGGAAGAAATTTTTCCTAATGGCCAACCTAAACCTGCCCTGGCACAGCTTCAGGACCTTCATCGCAACGAAGTTTGATTTGTTGCCTGTTTCAGACCCTCTCCCCTGAGCAGTGGTGCACGAGGCATGAAAAAGCGTTCTCGCCTGGCAATGGAACGGGCTGCTCTGTTCCGCTGACCGTAAGGTGTTGGAGGTCCGGCGGAGGCAGGCAGCGTCTGCTTCTGTTGTGGCGGGATGTCGCATACAGAGTCCAAAGGGACAACTCAGTATAAGAGACAAGATCTGCATTTCCAGGCCTAGGACGAGCTGCGTCAGGCTGCGTTTGCAGGGGACTCCAGGCATTGCCTTACGGCTGCTAGTTTGCAAGGGAGTCAGTAAAGGTGCCCTGGCTGCAGCAGAGACACACTATTATGGTCTTATGTGATGTGACATATTAGCGGACACATTTTATTTGGTATGTCATACCCTCACTTGCGGAGGCTAACAAATGAAATCACAGCTGTCAACCATCCAAATTAAAAATAAATCACTCCACTGACCCTTGAACCCAAGCTGACAAGTCATTCCCCTGCCCGACGGCATCGTGTTCGCTCTCAGTTTCCAACCCTCTGCTATCATCCGTGCCTTAATTTATTTCCAGTTCTGGCCTGGCAAAGCCAGCTCTGCCCACCTTCAGCCACCTGGGTGCAGCCTCCGTTTGCTGTGAGGGTGGTGGTGCTCACAAGTGCAGAGACCCTCAGCCACGCTGGTGGGCTTGGGGGAGATGGGATGGGTGGGACGTGCTGGGACCAGGCTGGGGGAGCCTTGCCCAGAGCTGCTGGGTCCGGACACGGCTCCTGCTCACTGTGGGGTGCTGTTCAGGTGGCAGTTTGGGGAGGATGAACAAGGGGGCTCATCCAAGCCAGCTGAGCCCGAGTCTAGTGCCCATGTACCCAGTGGATCAAGTCCTGCCTGTGTGCCCTCTTTAGGCAGCTGGAGAACACCCTACGGACTGGCCCAGGTACTCATGGGTGACTTTAAACTCATCGGTATCTGCCAGATGGGCACTATGGCTGGGGCAAGCAATCCAGGTGATTTCTAGAGCATATTAAAGATAATTTCTTGATGCAAGTGATTGATGAAATGACCAGGGTAGATGCTCTGTTGGACCTGCTGCTCAGACAAGGAAGAGAACTGTTGGATCATGCAGCCTTGGATACAGTGACCATGAGAAAATGTGGAGTTCGAGACCCTGAGAGCAATGAACAACAGTGGAAATACAACTGTGGGCTTCAGAAGAAAATCATTTCAGCCTCTTCATGGACCTACTTGGCAGGATCTGATGAGAATATGCCCCTGGGTGGGGGCAGCAAAGGGGCCCAGGAGAGTTGGTTAATTGTCCTCAAAAGCCTCCTCAAAGCACGAGAACTGTTCATTCCAATGAACAAAAAGTCAAGCAAGTGTGGCAAAAGGCCAGCCTGGATAAATGTGAAGCTGCCGACTGAGATCAAACACAACAAATAAATATACAGAAGGTGGAAGCGGGGACAGGCTGCTCGGAAGGGAAAGCACAGACACTGCCTCTACGTACAGGGATGGAGTCAGGAGAGCCAAAGCGCGGCGGGGGTTGCAGCTCGCAGGGCAGGCGACAGGCAGCGAGGCAGGTTTCGGTAGGGGAAGGAGAACATGGGCCCGTGGCTCAGTGGGGCAGGGGAGCTGGTGACAGGCGATAGGAAAAGGCTGCGGACTCAGTGCTGCCTTAGCCTCAGCTTCCACAGGTGAGGCTTGTTCTCAGGCCTCCCAGGTCCCTGAGCCCTCTAGTAGTCTGTGCGGGAGAATCATAGAATCACTTTCATAGCATCATAGAATCACTTTGGTTGGAAAAGACCTTTAGGATCGAGTGAAACCTTTAACCTAACCCTGCCATCCCACCACTAAACCCTGTCCCTAAGCACCTCATGTCTCCTTCTTTTAAATCCCCCCAGGGATGGGGACTCGACCCCCTCCCTGGGCAGCCCCTTCCAGAGCCTGACAGCCCTTTTGGTGAAGAAGCTTTTCCTAATGTCCAGCCTAAACCTGCCCTGGCGCAACTTCAAACCATTCCCCCTCGTCCTATCATCAAGGAGAAGCAGTAGCCAAAGCAGAGGAAGAGTGAGTCACCGATCACGTAGCCCACTTGGACGTACACAAGCCCCTGGGACTCCCTTGCGCTGTAGAAGAGCCTGGCCAGCAGGTCCAGAGGAGTGACCCTCTTGGAGCACCACAGCTGGAGCCCTGTGTCCAGCCTTGGGCTCCCTTGTACCAAAAAGATACGGATGTACCTGCTGCCTGACAACGTGTACACCAAGTTTATTCTTTGTTATCTCACTTTCTTGTTTGCCTTTCTGTTCTATAGACCGACACTCCGGACCAGATCTCTCCATAAATGAAGGCAACTGAGAAGGACTAATGTTTTTGATAAAACTATTTCAGGCTCTATCTACAGAAGATGATATCATGGCTACAGATGAAAACCCTGAACCGTGCTTTCCATTTCAGACGCATGTTCTGAGTAAGAAAAGAAGCTCCTGTATATTTTAATAGTGAAACTCATCAAGAACTCATGTTTCCAAGCAAACTGCTGTTAGGATGTTTAGCAGCATCAAAAAGACCTTCAAATAGACCATTTAGCAAATAGCCTTGCCTATGAGAGCTGAAAGATTTGGCAATGTTTAGTAATTTATGTCCTGCTTTTTTTAGGGGTAGGTAATAAATCAAAGAAGGGATTTTACCTGAAGATACGGAGAGAGAAGGTGCTCTCTGCTCTGCACCTTCATTATTTGTCTTCAGCTTCAAAGCATACAGCCGGTTGAAAGCTCCAGAAGGGACATATAATGATGCCCCGTAATCAGCAGCGTAATCATGAGATGGCTGTGTTACATTACTCTCTCCAGAATGTTAATGGAGTGAGGACACTGCAGACTGATGTGCAACAAGGGTTTAAAATCCTTCCAAGTGGTTTATTAGTCTATTATTTCTGATGCCATGCCACTCTTATCAAGGCCGAGAACAGTAGGAGGAAGGCAGCCACAGAATATTCACAGCCCGTTGAGAAGCAGTGCAGTATCTCCTCTCTGCTGCACCTCCCCTTCTTCAAAGAGCCACACATACAGAATTAAAATACCGTGCGTTAAAAAGCAACGTGGTTTTGACCTCCAGAACTGATCCTGGGCTCACTTAGGCTTTAGGCTGCCCTGAGAGGTGCCAGCTAGCCAGAGATGTGAATTTTGGCCACGTGGAATCCCAATGTACATGCTCCCACCCGCTCTGCTGGCTGCGAGCCCGTGGTCAGCCCTTGGTGCCCACCTGCACAGAATCACAGAATCACAGAATCACAGAATCACAGAATCGCAAGGGTTGGAAGGGACCTCAGGAGATCATCCAGTCCAACCCCCCTGCTAAAGCAGGTTCACCTAGAGCATGCTACACAGGACTTCATCCAGGCGGGCTTTGAATATCTCCAGAGAAGGAGACTCCACAACCTCCCTGGGCAGCCTGTTCCAGTGCTCTGCCACCCTCAGAGTGAAGAAGTTCTTCCTCATATTCAACTGAAACCTCTCGTGTTTCAGTTTGCATCCATT
>JAKFQP010000887.1:54932-72572 GCA_023375905.1 Nycticorax nycticorax
GAGGAAAAACTTCTTTACTCTGAGGGTGACGGAGCCCTGGCCCAGGCTGCCCAGGGGGGCTGTGGAGTCTCCTTCTCTGGAGATATTCAAAGCCCGCCTGGATGAAGTCCTGTGTAACATGCTCTAGGAGAACCTGCTTTAGGAGGGCAGTTGGACTAGATGATCTCCCGAGGTCCTTTCCAACCCTTGTGATTCTGTGATTCTGTCAGGATCCACACGAGGAGCTGACACATCTCATCCCACCTGTGGTGCTAATGCAAGTGGAAGAAACAACTATTTTCTGTCCCCTCGAAGGCTGCCTTATTGCAGTTCTCAGCATCATTCCTGCCAACCGGCGCCTGGCATTGAGCGGGACATGAAAGAAAGGCTGTTCTCGCCACCTGGTGCTGCTGATGGTAATTACAGGAGAGCAGTGATGGGGTGCCCTGGTCTTCTGCTTCATCTGCCTTCTTGGGGAAGTTGAGCATGGGGCTGGACCGTTGCAATTGCCGTCGGTAGAACTAGATGGAGCACATGGTCTTGGAGGCCCGTTCGGTGCCACACAGGGGCAATGCCGACAGGAACGCTGTCATAGCGTGGTCCTTCCAGGGGACAGAAATCAGCTGCTGTTTCTTCCACTTGCATCAGCACTGCAAAGCGGGCGGCCTGGATGCGTGGCTCAGCGCGGATGCATTCCCCAGGCTGGGTAGCTGATTTGTTTTCCTAGGCAAAGCTGCTCGTGTGATGGGAGCTTTGAGTCTGCAGGAATGGACCATCCTCTAGGTTCAGATATGCTAAATACCTTCCTGCTGTTACAGAGCGCTTTTGCTGGCACTCTGTGTGTGTCTATGTGCCCACCGTGCGCTACTTCATCCGGCTTCTCAAGAAGAAATAACTTCAAAGCCCCTTGAAGCTAGCAGAAAACCTCCCGCTAATACGAACTGGCTCTGCATCAAGGCTCCAGTACTTTGATTCTGAATCGCTCCGGGATCGCAGACCAACCCACGTCTAAACCTCTTGTCTCCCTCTGCCTCACCAAAACAACATTCCAGCATTCCAGCATGGCACGGGCTCAGCTTACAGCACCGCTGCTAAGCCCTGGACTGTTTCTCAGTTTACCACCGAAGTGGGAGAAACTCTTATCATACAGAGATGGGATTATTTGCATTTACGTAGCCACTCTCCTCCTGCCTGGGTACAGCATAAAGGAGCGAAGCGCTGCTGCCAGACGGCAAGGAACCACGCTGTCCTAACAGCCCTTCCACCCAGCGTCCTCACCTCTACTCTCCACCACGGCACGTTCATGCGCTCGCTGTAGAAATGGGTCCTTCAAAGTGGGGAGAACAGATCCCAGAGCATGATCTGCATGGGAAGTTTCACCTGGGGACCTCTCAGCATCGTCCCTGTGTGAAGGCGGGGGGACAGGGACATACTGAGCATTTCACAGATCCTTTGACTTTCGGTGCTTTTAATTTCTTCATTCCCGTGACTGTGTGCTCTGCACCCTGACTACAGAGCTGGGAAATGATCCCAGGGCTACCATCGCCCACGGTTGGGAGCACTCGCGGGGGGCCTGTGAGGTGCAAATGCTGCAGACGAGCGTGGTCTCAGGGCTGCACCACATCCACCCACGCTCTTCCCCGCCGGGGACTCTGCAGCCAAAGCGTTCACCAGCAGGCAGGCCAGCCAAAAACCAGTGCAGGGAGCAGACCTGAGAGTGGACTTTGCCCCCCTGCTATTAACGCTACGGGATTCGATGGGAAAGAAAGCAGCAGACAAACCAAGAGGGCAGAATCAGCATCTGGAGCGATTCAATTTGAAATCAATTACATAAATTATGTAATGAGAAAAGATTAGCTAAATTAGTGTTTCTGCATGAACTCGGGATGCAGACAGCATGACCACAGCCTGTGCCTTGAGCACGCTCCTGCTCTGCATTAACGCTCTCCGTTACCGCACACGGTATCTCATTTGGCCTATTTGGCGACCGAAGTATTTCAAGTTTCTGACAGAGATAAATTGAGGTCTGCAGCATTTGCTCTTTCCCCCCGAGCTGAGCTCCTGCCGCGGTACCCGACGGCCCCTCGGTGACACCAAGACCGTCAGTGCCCGTCACAGCAGAGCTGGGGCTCAACGTGAGCGAAGCGTCATCTCGCGCTGACACCGTCGCCTCATGGCTGACCTTGGGCTGCTTCTGAAGAAAATGAATTAGCTTACGGAGGTAGTCAACTGGAAAGCTGAAACTATCATTTTCCAAAGATATTCAAGGTAAAAGGCCTCAGGGACAATCTTTTGTCAGTTTCTGAGACTTGATTAACTGCCTTAATTCCACAAGATTAACGGCTTTCAAATCACAGGAGACCTAAGTCTCCATGCACGTCGTTACAAAAGCCTTTCTCTGAAGACCCCGACGAGCTGCCCCGAGCCGCAGCCACCGACGGACCATACAAGCCTGCGTTCTCCTCAGGCTCAGCGGCAGGCTGGGAGGAGGAGGACCTTCCTCCTCCTGTCCCACCCGGGATGCAGAGGGATGCACAGAGGGATGCAGAGAGATCACACCTCACATCAGCCGGGAAAAGCTGTTTGCCTACGACACCTGGGCAGCGGCTGTCTCACCCGCTGAGACCCCAGAGGGAAATGCGTCTGCTGGAAAAGGGACTAGTGACAACCCCTCAATGAGTCCCAGCTTTGAGATACCCAACGCCCCCCTCTGAGAGCATTTATGAGCTAGCTCGCTGATCCACGCATCGTGTCCGAGTGGTACAAGCACAGCAGGACCATGGCAAGGAATGGGAAAGGCAGGCGGGGTTAGCCCAGAGACCTCCCCTCATCTGAACTGACAGGACTCTCACGAGAGGGTCAGGACTGTTGTAGGCACCCCAGACCCGGCAGGGGTAGGAAGCGAAGCTGCTGGAAAGATTGTTCCTTGGAAAGGCCACTCCATTGCCCATTTGGGGGCACTGGTGGATGAAAAGCTGGACATGAGCTGGCCATGGGCGCTGGCAGCCCAGAAGCCAACCCTACCCTGGGCTGCATCAGGAGAAGCGTGGCCAGCGTTGAGGGAGGGGATTGTGCCCCTCTGCTCTGCTCTGGGGAGACCTCCCCTGGAGCCCTGCGTCCAGCTCGGGAGCCCTCAGCACAAGGAGGACATGGACCTGTTGGAGCGGGGCCAGGGGAGGGCTACTAAAATGCTCCGAGGGCTGGAGCCCCTCTGCTCTGAGGCCAGGCTGGGAGAGTTGGGGGTGTTCAGCCTGGAGAAGAGGAGGCTGCGGGCAGAGCTGAGTGCGGCCGGTCAGGGCTTAAAGGGGGGGGCCCATAGGAAAGGGGGGGACAAGCTTTTTAGCAGGGCCAGCTGGGACAGGACAAGGGGGGATGGCTTTAAACTGAAGCAGGGGAGGTTTAGACTGGATCTAAGGAAGGAATTCTTTCCAGTGAGGGTGGTGAAACCCTGGCAGGGGTTGCCCAGAGAGGGGGTGGAGGCCCCATCCCTGGGACCATTCCAGGCCAGGTTGGACGGGGCTGTGAGCAACCTGGTCTGGTTCAAGGTGTCCCTGCTCCCTGCAGGGGGGTTGGGCTGGGGGACCTCTAGGGATCCCTTCCCACCCAAAACATTCTATGATTCTATGACACTATGATTGCCCTGCAGCTGCCGAAGAGCAGCTTTGCATCACGGGCTGAAGACGGCCGCCACTTTGCTCCCTGCAGCACTAAGCAGGAAAGGGACCCCTATGTGTGGCACTTCATTGGAGCAGAAGTTGGCTGTCCAGAGGGACATGGCTACCTGCCGTTGTCATCCTGAAGGAGCAGATGTTTGCAGCCACACAGAGAAAAGGACAGACTCAAAAATCGAACTGGCCTCACGTGGGTCAGTTTATAGCTGTGGTAACATTATGGTAAATACCTCTTTACATTATGGTAAATACCTCTTTGGTGGGGCCCACCTTGCTTGGGTTCTGCGGAGAGATGTGGGTTTAGGAACACAGGGTCACTACAGTATAAAAAACAGAATCACACAAGTGGTGGCTGGAAGAGACCTCTGAGGGTCCGACCTCTCACTTGCCGTGAGACCATCGCCAACACTAGACCCAGTCAGCTGTGCCTTTGTCCACTGAGTCTGGAGGGGAAGGGGAGAACGGGGAGGGGAAGAAGGCACGGCAGGGTGACCTGGGATGAGAAGCTTTTTTCCCAAGGCTCAGTACCAAGACCCGCAGGGCCATGCTGCACAGCAAACGCTACCACACCACCAACAGGCTCTGGGCAGGGAGTTCAGCCACTGCCAGCCATCAGAAGAGATGGCTCTCATCTTCCCCCGTTTTGCTGCTTTCTCAGTTCCCAGTGCTTACGTGCTGGATTTGGAATGGGGACAGCTGTCTTCTCTGCAGCTCGGTTCAAGCTCTTCACTGAAGAGCTGCAATGAGGGAGATGCAGGCACTGCGTAAAGAGGTCTGCTGCACCCAGGGTGGTGGGAAGGGTGGAGGAGCACTGTTCATATCATCTGGCTTAGTGCTTAACCAAGGAGATCAGTTTCTGTCAGGGGAGAAGACTTCTAACCCCCTTCATCAGCCACGGAAGCCTAGTCCCCATGGTGGGCACCCTCCAAACCTGGCCAACAGGAACACTTCCTTTTGCCAGGATCAAGTCAGCCAGTAGAAATGCCTACCTCAGCATCTCTCTCACCAAGAGAGGAGTTTGCTGGACTTTGGTGGATAACCGCAAGCCACAGCGTCCCTCTGTATCTCAGAGACCACTTGAGGGATGCCTTCTTCTCTTCTGCTCTCCAATGGAAATGACTCTAGAGGGTAAGAAAGGTGTTCAGAGTATGTCTGTATCTCCATGTCCCTCTGAGAATCACCAGGTCCAGGAGGGACTGCTATGCTGGCACTCTAATCCTGCTGATGTTGCTCTTTAGAACCACAAATGATGCCTTGGATGTCACCCATGACACCTATACAAGAGATCTGCGACACAGAGCAGAACAAATAGTGGAAAGAAACCTTAATGATCAAAACTCTACTGAAGAGTTAGCAAAACCCTGCTGATTACAGCTGCTGTCCACGTGTGCAACGATTGTCAAAACCAATTTCATTCTCTCCAGTGGTCCCTAGCGGCTGCTCCCGAGGGGTCAGCAGTGAGGGGAAGCGCAGGCAGTATGCTTCAGTCTTGCCACCCCCAGCAGTGGCCAAAATGCAAATGGGAAGAGAAGAATATGAAAAGAAAGAAGGAAGCGTTGGCCTCGTCACCTCCTATTACTTGCCACATCAGCATGTGTTCTCCAGATGAATAATGCTTGTTTCACAGTTCATGGTAAATACGGTGATGTTGAACATTTGGGCTTCTCATCATAAACAAAATCAAATTAATGTATCGGGTGAGTATGAAGTGGTTAAGTACACATGCACCACACAGGTCTTACACAAGACATCAGTAAACCACTGGTAGCTGAATCATTAATCACTTGTCAAAGGTTAAACCAGTAGAGCCTCCAGCAAAAATGCGCAGTATTTTATGCCGCACAAGGTCCATAATGGATAAAAAATTCATCCCGTTTCTGCCCTCATTAATAGAATGCGAGAACCATGCATCTACAGGATCTATAAATAAACTAGCAAGGCTGACTTGCTCCTACTGTACTTAATGGTAGGAAATTGCATAAAAGAGTTGCTCAGGCAGCCAGTGACCTTGAGAAGTTGATGTGAAGAGAATATATACGGGGTGATTGTGCTCTCCAGAGGTGGGCTTCTGAGCGAGATTATCGCAGCAAATATACGGCAGAGCTGCAATTTTCTGATTTGGATTACGGAAAGGCAGAATGTAGCTCACATGAACTTGAACTGAATTACACATGGATCGGATTATTATTTTTATTTATTTATATTTACACAGAGAACGAAAGTGCTTCATGGATCAATAGAGTTTGTATTCCCAGAGCGGAACACAGAAGCTGGCTCTGCGGAAACACTATCGAACCTCCTTGGGCACCCACTCTCACACTTACTTATTTGTACCATTTTCCATTCAATGCCTCAGAGCTTTTGCTATTAAATGAACCCCTGCTGATGAAGGCAAGGGGCAGATGGTTTCTGTTAACATACAGGCAACAGCTCATCTCCGTAGTGCTTCACCCCTCTGGGCACTCGCCAGACTTTCCCCTCTGTCCGTACGCCCAGAGGCAGGCAGGAGTCCTAACACACTCAGGAGAAGAGACTGAAGTTGAATTTGTGATCCCTACCTGGGCATTCCCTGCTGCAGCCCCAGTGTCCATGCCCGACCCTGCTCCCTGGCAGGGAAAACATTTGGTAAAAGGAGGATACCATTATGTCTAAGGAATTTGCTTGGTGTTTCCCATTGTAGTACCTTGTTTTCATTGCTTATACGTTGGACAAGCTTTCAGACATCTTAGTTTGCATTTTCTGTGCTAGGTCAGTCCCAAGATGGTCTTTCTGGAACATTTCCACGGCAATAAGTAGGCTATTTCTAAGAACCATAGCAGATGAAAACATGAAGGAGGGTGAAGGCCCAGGATCTGGCTGAGGAGCCAGGAGGATGGGGATGGGAACTGGAAGAGAAAGGAGGGAACAGGATTGAGAAACCTGGATGGACCAGGCTTATTTATAGAAAAGTGCAGGGACTGGAATGATGAAGAAGGATGAAGACAAGCAAAGAGAAGTCAAAAACTCATGACTTTGTAGAAAAGGGGCAGTGCTTACTGGACCACACCCTCCAGCTTGGAAAAAGCCCCAAGTTCCCTGCACCTCACCATTTGCTGCCATCCCACAGGAACACGCACGTCCTGCTCCCCTCAGGTGCTGGTGGGCAAACCACCCTTCTGCTCCCTTAGCTCTGCTCGCGACAGAGATCTGTACACGGATCTACACGGCTCAGCTGTGCTGTATGGTGTAAAAACGGCTGTACCACAATGTACCAAATCTGACTCCTGGTTTGTTCCGAGGGAAGCCTTTCAGTGGCTCTGCTAAGCACCAGCAGATCTAACTCAAGCTGTTTGAAGGAGTGGCAGAAATCTGCGCGGAGGCTGGAAGGGTCACAAGGCTGTGAGTGGCAACAGGACAACTGAATTTATTTTTCCACAGACACAATAACTAATAAGGAAACTTTGGTAAGGTCATAAATCTAGTGTTAAAATTTGAGGATGCATACTGGTCTTGTGTAGCTTGCTTACAACATGATGAATTACTGTCATAGGATCATAGAATAACTCAGGTCAGAAGGTCAGGTTGAAGCAGGGCCAGCTGTGAGGTCAGACCAGATTCCTCAGGGCATTATTCAGTCAGGTCTTGAAAATCGTCAAGGATGGAGACTGTACAATGTCTCTGGGCAACCTGTTCCTCTCCTGGACTGTCCCCGTGGGAGTACAGCCTATTGACCACCACCCCCCTCTGAGCCCAAGCATCCAGCCAGGCTTTTACTCAACTATTTGTCCATCCACTCAGACTGTAATGTCCAAACTTGGAAATATGAATATTGTAGGACAGAAGAATATTGTGTTAAAAACACTGCTAAAGCCAAGGCAACTGCCACCGGCTTGTGATCCTGTTGTCTGCACATCCAGTCATTAGTCATTAACTAAGTCATTATCATAGAAGATAATCAGGTTGGTCAGGCCTAATGCCACCTTCTTCTCCTTCATGTGCCAGAAGTATGGTCCAAGATAACTGGCTCCCTGACTTTCCCAGCAATAGTTCCCTGCATTGTTCTTTTGGCCTTTTTTTGAAGATGGCTACAACTTCCATCTTTCTCTAGTGGCAAGAGAACCCCCCTGATCACCACGACTTTTCAAAGACGATAGAGAGCAGCCTTGCAAGGACATCACCCAATTCTCTCAGCGCTTTCAGATACATCCCATTTGGTCCCATGGACTTGTATGGATCAAGTTTTCACAAGCAATCCCTGAGTAGATAGTGGGTAACACTGCTGGTAGTTTTTCTCCTCCTTGAACCCCTTCACTTCGCACAGAGGCTCAGGAGACCTTGGTGGTAAAAACAGAAGCAAAGGCGGCATGGAGTGCCTCAGCCTCATCTGTGTCTGCTGTCCCTAAATCACCCACCCCATCCAGCAACTGGTTCACATGTTCCTTCTTCAGCTTATTATTGCTAACCCGGCGGTAGAAACTCTTCTTGTTGTCCTTAACATCCCTTGCAAATCTCAACTCCAGGTGGCATTTGGCTTTCCTCATACCATCCCTACAGGCCCAGACTATTCCTAAATTCCTCCTTTGTAGCCTGTCCCTGCTTCTACCTCCTGTGTGCTGCCCTGCTGCACAGGACCCCCATATGGACTTCCCGGCTTAGCCAAGTTGGTCTTGTCTCCTGATGCCTCTCCCTCCCTTCCCAAGTATGGGAATGGATGGTTCTTGTGCTTGAAGAGTGCTCTCCTTATGGACCCGCCAGCTTCCTTGAACACCTTTGTCCTTCAGATCTCATGGGATCTCACCTACCAGTTTCCTAAATAAACCAAAAGCTGCTCTCCTGAAGTCCAGGCTCTACATTGTGATACTCTTCCATCGCTTCCTTCACAATCCTGAATATTTCCTGGTTGGTTCAGACAAGGCTGCCATTCATTACCATGTCCCTGTTAGCAGTAGCTGAGCTCTGCAAGACCCTGATCATACTCTGTAAGACCCTGATCGTACTCTGCAAGGCTGAGCAGACTGGGACTGCATTCATCGGTGGCTTTAATCATAAAGAAAGTCTCTCATGACATTATCACTTTTTTTTTTTTCACAAGGTCAAGACCCAGCCGTGGTAAAACAATGAGGAATGAATACTGCTATGTTGTGCCCATTTCAAAACCTGAGGATTCAGTTTCACTAAAATGCAAACCTGAAAATTACAGGAACACAAACCAGAGTTGAAAGCGTGTGGACTCTGAAAGGCCACTGCCTTACCGGTTTCCAGAGATAAAGCCAGCTCTGCTGGCTCTCCAAACTTTGCCCGGGGTTTGCAAATCAAGTTAGGTTCTTGTTGGCTGATGTATCTGCAGGGAACCAAGACTGCAAGTCAAATTCTGCTCTATTTCACCAGCAGATTCTCAGTAGCCTTTGGAGACACCAGAGGAAGCTGACACAACACCTATTCTCCATAGTTTGCTCCAGAAACGTTATTGCCATCTGCCTTCTGCCCAACCGTGTCTTAGAAAACGCAGACCACCAACTCCTCCTGCTGTTGCTGCAATGGGAATGTTACACCTCAGCAGGGAAACGGCACTCTGTGGACACCCAGAAAGATAAAGCTGCTTTCCCCCAAAGCCTACTGCTGGCTGCAGCGCTGCCTGCAGGCTCTCCGAATTAGTCACAGCCACAACTCCAGCTCCTGCAAGGAGATCTGGTAGTCTCCTGCTCTCTCAGAGCACTGTCTAATTTTGGAATGTCAGTTCCAATCCAACAACTGCCTCTCAAAAGCAGCGAGGCAAATGTTAACCCTTGGTTAACAAATGTCAACCCGTTGCAAGACAAATGTTAAGCTTTTGCTGAGTCTTACCCCTTTAATTTAGGGTGAAACTGGAATGCTCAAAGTACTTCGCAATAGCCAGGAAAAGAAGCATTTTAATGCTTTCAGATGTAAACTTAAGTTTCCCAGACACACAGAAAACAAAGGCGTCCCCAAATACCGAATGCCAACATGGTCAGTGTGGCAGGATGGGACGGGCAGTGCTGCCGCTGGTTTGGTAGGTGACTTTGGGAGGGTGACTCTTGCACCCCTGGCTAGGCTCCTCTTCTAAAAGATATGGAAAAAAAAGGATTTAGTGACAGCGGAGTCACTTGCAGCGAGCTGTGTGAATTGCAGATGGCAAGTTCTGTACAGATTCAAGTATCTGTGTTACAGGGCTCTTCCAGCAATAAACTGGTCATTACACTGGGCCATTGCCAAAATTGTTCTTTTCCCAGGCAACACGGATCTTACCGAGGCAGAAATGAGGGTCCGTTCACAGTTCAGAGTCATCACAGGCTTTTTAGGATCATTGTGCTTCTTTCTGATACCTGCACTGTGATGAGCTTTAGTGCCAGTCCAGATTAAATACATTTGCCAATATGTATTTATTTTCCTGCTTCTTAATAGAGCAATTTGGAAACCTGCTGGACACCTTGAACAACAACTGCATTTTTTCTTTATGGCAACGAAATGGGTTCTTTGCCTTTCTTTTCTCAGGGAGAACAGTCAGCAAGGGCAGCACCTCAGCTTGCACAAGAATGTATTTTTTTACCTGCTGCACACAAAACTATTCAGCAGTTGAGCATTTCCAAGCTGGCACTTGGTCACACAACTGCCTGTTATTACATTTGTAATCCCTTATACATAGGGGTGTAGGGTCTGTGTGTGTGTGTAGAAATTGAATATCAAGTGAAATTCACTTTGTCACCCATGTAGCAAGCAAATAAAGCTTTGCTTATCTTATTGCAATTTCATTACTCTGCCCTGGTGAGACCTCCCCTGGAGCCCTGCGTCCAGCTCGGGAGCCCTCAGCACAAGGAGGACATGGACCTGTTGGAGCGGGGCCAGGGGAGGGCTACTAAAATGCTCCGAGGGCTGGAGCCCCTCTGCTCTGAGGCCAGGCTGGGAGAGTTGGGGGTGTTCAGCCTGGAGAAGAGGAGGCTGCGGGCAGAGCTGAGTGCGGCCGGGCAGGGCTTAAAGGGGGGGGGCCCAGAGGAAAGGGGGGGACAAGCTTTTTAGCAGGGCCAGCTGGGACAGGACAAGGGGGGATGGCTTTAAACTGAAGCAGGGGAGGTTTAGACTGGATCTAAGGCAGAAATTCTTTGCAGTGAGGGTGGTGAAACCCTGGCAGGGGTTGCCCAGAGAGGGGGTGGAGGCCCCATCCCTGGGACCATTCCAGGCCAGGTTGGACGGGGCTGTGAGCAACCTGATGTGGTTCAAGGTGTCCCTGCTCCTGCAGGGGGGTTGGGATGGGTGACCTCTAGGGGTCCCTTCCAACCCAAAGCATTCTATGATTCTATGAAAAAATCCTCACTAATGTTACCTACCATGAGCACAGAGTGCTGGACTCTTCCTTTAATCTTTGTTATGACCAAGCCTGCAGAAAGGCAGAATGCACGGCTGGGCACGGAGTCTCTGTGCCTGGAAGAGCACCAGTGCCGCTTCCAGAGCGAACACTTTCCGCATTGCTCTCCCTTCACTCTTCTCCCTCCCCACCTTAAGTATATCCATGTCTCTTCTTTCATAATAACTGTTTTTACAGCTGTTTCCCAGTCTGAAGTGATAAATGTAGTTGTGATACTCTAACGATTTCCTACAGGTATCCCAAATGGTTTGCGGAGAGAGAATCCACGGAGATGAGGAGAACTTTGGGAGGAAACAATCTCCTTATCACGCCAGATGTCACTATGAATAAAGACCTTGGAAGAGAAAGCATCATTAACGCAGCTTAGGCGATGCTGGTTTTGCAGGTGTGCCAGCATCAGGGGAATACACTACAAGGAAGGTTGGGTTTCTCTGCTGAGGAAGGAATAGGAAGAGTTGACAAGAGAGCTTGTGGAAATTCTAATCAGTCCCTTCCCATTTCATTTAAAAACAGCTCCGTGTCCTCAGGAGCGGTGCACAGCCTGGTATGGTTCAAACGCACCGTTCAAATGAGGCATAACTCTGGCAGCCGAAGTGGATAAACAAAAAGGAAGGAACTTGTCCCATCATCATTATTTCACTCCAAAGCATGTTTACTGTCACCACAGCGGTGATTCAGCTCCGAGTTCTGCAGCACTGAAGGCTGTAACCGCACAAACAAAGGCAGTCTCGATGAACAAGAGCAAGGGAAGTGATTCTTGCGTTTAGTTTAGAGAGGACTAACGCAGAAAGCAAGGAATCATCCAAAAGCGACTTGCTTTAATGCATTAGGGCACTGCCTCTGCCTTACGGGGTTGCTGGCACACACAGAACGGGTACCAAGCTGTCTGTCCGCTCTCACATACGGTCCTGCCCGTGAAGGAAACCAAGCCCAGGAGTCAGACGTCCCACAACCGCACTGACGACAGCGACAGCGCCGTGCTCCCCCTGCTCCCAGGCTGCTCCGCTCCTGGGCACACAGAGCCATTCCTAAAAAAATGTGAAGGGGTCGGTTTGACATTCCTATCTAATCTCTTGCAAAAAAAAACAAGTCAGAAAACATTCCCTAAAGGCCCAGATATTCTGGTGGGGCAGAGAAGTGTCCCTCAAAAAGCCACTCCGTCCCTGTGTGATGACCCAGGGAAGGGGTCGAGTCCCCATCCCTGGGGGGATTTAACAGCCGGGCAGACCAGGTGCTCAGGGACAGGGTTTAGTGGTGGGATGGCAGGGGTAGGGCTTGATGATCTTAAAGCTCTTTTCCAACCTAAACAATTCTATGATTCTATGGCTCCAAGGACAGAAGAGATGCTGCAGCCGATGAACTGGGACCTGCCCTGGAAGTGCTGGGGGGGCCCGGCAGCACCAGTTTCCCTCTCAGCAGATGTATGCCCGAGGAGAGGGAGGACATTGGCCCCAGGCAGCCACCAGCCACTGGCACAGAACAGGGTTTGCCACCTCACCAGCCACCAGGGCTCAGGAGAACGTTGCTGAGAACAGTCCCCAGCAGCTCCCTTTCTACGACGTCATTTAGCAAAGCAAACTCTAGCTTATAGCCTAATGAATGTCAGGCAGCCCTGAAGATATCGTAAGGAGGATCAGCAGCATTCACCGCAGCGTTAAATCCTGCTGTCGTGCACTGTGAGAGAAGATAAAAATAGACTGAACCTGGTGGCAGCCAGCACTGCCTGCGTGAAGCAGTCCTGCCCGCATCCTACCTTTTGGGGCTGGTAAGAGAACAAGATGGCATATTTCTGCCTCTTCAGCTCTGTTTCTACTGCTCTTTGTGTTTAAAAGAAATACTGCGAGTGAAAGCGGAGGTAAATTGAGATTTCAGGGGTTTGCAAAGCAATAATTCCAGAGAGAAGCATGTACCATGAAGTTGCGATGTTCTGAAATCCTTCACAGCTGCGAGGGAAGGTAGCTGTTTGCCCAATTTAACTCATAAACCCTGAGGAAAGAGATCTTACAAGGGATGCTCTCCTCTCCGGAGGAAAACATAGATTTGATCTGTCAGCATCTGTATCAATCAAATGATAGTCCATGCCTTAATTTTGCCAGAAGGGATGACTTTGAGGAACTGCAAGGGCACCACCCGGCAAGTTTGAAGCGCTAGTGAAAATGAAGCCCGCCTCTTTATTGCAAAAGGTATCTCTAAAGAACAAAACTACTTCCAAAAAAATGACCATTCATCACTTCCTAAAATAGAAAGCTTTAGTTCTGCAGCATCTAAGAGACTAGAATTTCAGAATCTCTTTTTATACCTTTTGCTCATTCTTTAAAAAGAAGCCAGGGAGTAATTCAATAACTTTCTATAGTTAGTCTAATATTCAAATTCTGCTCCTTTCCTTTTTTTGATTACCTACTCATAGGCAGAGCTGATTTGGGCTAGTAAGAGGGTGAGAGTCAGGGAATACTCAAAAAAAACCAACCCAACCCCACCACGGAGCAGTTTGTGGGAGGGAAAGGTCCCAAACACCATTCCAGGCTACTCAGTGAGGGACCTACCCCGGACCAAAGCATATCCTTTGCATGTTCACCCAAACCAAAGCGTATCCTTCGCACGTTCACCCAAACCAAAGCGTATCCTTTGCACGTTCACCCGGACCTGCAGTTCAGAAGAGCACCACGCCACAGCCCTCACCTTATCTATCACATTTTGCCTGCTTCAGGGTGCACCACCTCAGCCTAAGACGGAGGATGGATAATTGCTCCTTTGTTCCATCTGTCTCACAGAATAAACCCCAAATTAAACTGATAACCGGTACTATGTTGTTCTGAAAAGTACAAGAAAGCCCAAAGATCCGTAACGCGCCTGGCTCTAGCAATTTTTTCATAATTAAACAGTTCTTCAGAATTTATCTTTTCTGCATTGACACAGAAAGCCTCACATGTTAAAACCCCCTAATTTCTGCAGAGTAGCTCCATAGTATACAATGCAACAACAAAAATCTTATTTGGTATTAATCCTATTCATTATAGAATTAAAACCACCACACAAACAAAGGTTTTCTTGTCCCAAACGTCTTTCAGCTGTGCCCATTTTGCAAACCTCTTGGGCTTCAGTTCAGTAAACAATAAAACAAGACTAAAGCTCAGAGATACGCTGCCAAGCCATTACCTGTGTCATTGTTAAGGTAGGAAGTTGACACCCTCAGCTACCTTGGAGCACCAAACCCCATGACCAGTCAACTGTGCCCCATGAATAATTCACGTGTCCTTTCCAGGGTTTTGGCCAGTTCTCTTGAAACCAACCAAAATAATGCAGGACGTGTAACATGCTGTAGGTGAACCTGCTTTAGCAGGAGGGTTGGACTAGATGATCTCCGGAGGTCCCTTCCAACCCTTGCGATTCTGTGATTCTGCGTGATTCTGCATGATTCTGTGTGATTCTGTGATGACAAAGACGCATCATCTCTGCCGTTAAGATGTGAGCCACATCTGCCTGGCCAGCTCGTTTGGCTGACAGTAATCACTGTCTCATGGAGGGTTTGCATCCCCGCTGCCTGCTCGAGGAGCACTGTCTTATTTAGATCCACGCTCTGTTTGAAGTTTGAAAATAAGCTACCACTGAGCTTCACAGGTACAGGGTGCCCAAGCAAGCTGAGGCAGAACCGGCAGTTCTGCTCAATAGCTTCTCACTGGGTATTTCAGGAGCACAAATAGATGAAAACACCATCAAAAATAGAGAAGACTTTGGAACAAATGAGACAAGAAACAGAGAACACAAGAGACCCGGAACAGGAGAGAAGATTGCTGTAGACTTCCAGCCAGAAGCCCTGGCTCCAGTGACATCAACAGGGGGGGTGTTAGTGCACTAGCCAGAGTGACCACCGCTAGCCCACTTACTGATCAGTGGCCCCAGAATCAGGCCTAAAGCCTGACTCTGCCCTATGGCAGTCCTAGAGCACCTCCAGCGCAGAGCCAAGCACCCACGCTCTCAGGACTCTCACCTCTCTGGACGAAATTGAGACCCTCTCGGAAGTAGTTTCTGTGTGACCTCTCTGTCCCAAGCTGTCTTCCCAAGGACTGACAGGAGAGGTACAAACCTTACGCACCGTCCTTTTTGCATGGTTCAGTCTCGCACAAGGGCTTCCTCCTCCTCCCAGTGACACGGAAAGGGACACAGTGTCATTAAATATAATTAATATCTGTATTGTAATAAACTGTTACACTGGAGCTCACTGTATAATCCAGCCCTAAACAGAACATATGACATTGGCACTACGATAACATCCCAAAAACCTATACAAGTCAGGCTCTGTGAGTAGGGGTCTGTCAATGACATCTCCTTGACAGTGCATTTTCTGTCTAACAACTCCAGTTTTAATACAGCACTGATCTTTATCTAGTTAGCGGTGCCCCTGCTCCCTGCAGGGGGGTTGGACTAGATGACCTCTAGGGGTCCCTTCCAACCCAAAACATTCTATGATTCTATGATTACCAAAGCCTTTCTTAGCATTTGGGGGATGTGGGGCTTGTCAAGAGGGTGTAAAAATACTGCTAAGGTATTTAGAAAAATCCAGCCTAGCTGTGAAGAAACTTCTCAGCAGAGCAAATTAGCCCCAAAAGGCCGGAGTGCTAACACAGATACCTTGTAATGGCACCCGAGTTCTCCCATGCACAGCAAGCAGGTATCAGCCTGACGCTGAACCGCGTTCCTATACCAAGGCTTTCTGCTTCCTACCTGCTCTGCAAATGCATTTCATCCGAGTTCCTCCTGGCTGGGAGTAGGAACAAAGAGGAGGGGGATTTTTGCGGTGCTACGGCTTCTTTTGGAAATTCAATAACAATTTCAGAAAAAGATTAAAGAGTGTTTTAATCAACTTCAAACAGACAACAGATGTTGGCTTTAATAAAAATGAGTTATGAAAGAGAAGGGAATAACAAGAATTAATTAGAGGATGCTGAGCGAAGGAAGTAAGTCCAGAAATCTGACATTTCCTCACAATTAGTTTATAGATTAGCATCCCCTCAGGACAGGTGGATACTCTTTCTTTACTTGTTTTTAATAAAGACAGTATCACATCGGTATCACCACTACCGAAAGCACAGATCGTTAGCTCTGTATTTTAGCAGTGTAAACACAGCCCACAGCGTCGTCGCTCCAGCTCCTAGGAGCATCTCTTCGTAAAGCCAAGCACGGCGCCGGCAGCACGCACGTCGTCTGAACCCAAGGGCAGCGCTTGCAGCGCCCGGGTGCAAACTTCACCGCAGTGACAGCAAAGGCAGAAGAAGCTGCTCACGCCAGGCTAAAAGGTGAAGGGGAACGTTGGTCCTGGTACTTCGGGGAGCAAGGTGATGGGTAGTCAGCAGAGAAAAGAAATATTGCCAAATGAATGATGGAACATGGAGCGACCACCTTTTTTCTTTAGCAACAGAAACAGACCCTGTTGTAGGGCTCGGAATGACCCTCTCTAGCCCAGCGACTCCATGAGTGATGGTGAAGAAGGATCAGTGACAGGCGTCACTGAAACCACAGGCTGCGCACGAGGCGTTCTCTGCATGAGCCGCAGTAGCTGCAGTAGCGCGGAGCTCTCTCCTCTAACACGGGGAAGCAGCTCATCACAAAATACTGGAGTGGGAAAATGTTCACGATAAAAGTGAAATGACATCCAGAAGCATCGCATATAAAACCCGTACAGAAAGCTAAACCTACCGTTTGCTCTTCTAAAACACACGGACTTGGAACAGAAGGCAGAACGAGTGTAAAATATTATATATAAAATCATGGAAGGGGAGGTGCCAAGAGGCAATTCAGAAGCACTGGACCTCCCAGATGGCAGGTGGCTTTTCCCGCAGCCAGGCAGGCCGGCGTGGGATGCCAAAGCTTGCATCGAAGAACGTTTTTGCTTTGTTAAGCCCATTACTTGAGCAGGGTGCTGTGGCACAGCAGCTTGTAGCACCCATGAACGACAGGCTGAAGGTACACAGGGGCTCATCCACCACTCCGAAGGCATAACCTAAGGAAATGTCTCACACGTGAGCACCGGTGTCCTTTTATGTCCCACTCCAGCAAAGACACCCGGGCTCTGACGCTGCATGGCTTATGTGCCAGTAACATCAGCGTGGAGCACTGGAGTAGTCAGGGCCAAGAGCCTGCTGAAGGTGCTTTGCTAAATGAAGGCTACAGACTGAGGTGGGGGGAGGCAGGGGAAAGCACAGGCTTACGTGGTGCTGCAGGAATGAAAATAAGGCCCCACATGGGTGAAATCTCACCAGGGGAGGTCCCAGTTTGGCCGTAAGCACGGCACTTACCCTGTGCACAATGTTTACCTCTATCCAAAGAGAGATGCTTCCCATCATCAGGAGCAAGCTCCAGTGGCTGGCTACAACAGCAGTCATTGCCACCCATGCTTAAGTGGAACTTTGTTCCCTGAAACACGAGGGTTATAAGGACCTGACCAGTTTCACCCCTCCTGCCCTGAGGATCAGCAGAAGCCTGGACTGAGAAATTCTCCACGCACCCTGCTGAGCCCCACCGCCCACCGGCGAGCTGCTCTCTTCCTCCCCAGGAGAAACCCCCATGCAAACCAGTGCCCTGGTGGGCAACACCAGCAGCTCCAGCTGACCTCCTAGACCCTTGCAGCCTGCT
>JAKFQP010000887.1:80226-96116 GCA_023375905.1 Nycticorax nycticorax
CTGGATCTAAGGCAGAAATTCTTTGCAGTGAGGGTGGTGAAACCCTGGCAGGGGTTGCCCAGAGAGGGGGTGGAGGCCCCATCCCTGGGACCATTCCAGGCCAGGTTGGACGGGGCTGTGAGCAACCTGATGTGGTTCAAGGTGTCCCTGCTCCTGCAGGGGGGTTGGGCTGGGGGACCTCTAGGGGTCCCTTCCAACCCAAAATGTTCTATGATTCTGTGATTCTAACCTCATGTTGTTCAACAAAGGGAAAAGCAAAGTCCTGCAGCTGGGGAGGAATAACCCCATGCACCAGAACATGCTGAGGGCCAACTGGCTGGAGAGCACTTGGCAGAGAAGGACCTGGGGTCCTGGTGTACAACCACTGGAACATGACTCAGCAGTGTGGCCAATGGCCACCAGTCTCCTGGGCTGCATCAGGCAGAGGCTGCCAGCAGGCTGAGGGAGGGGGCTTAGGTGGAAAGAGCCCAGAGAAGGCCCACAAAGATGATGAGGGGCCTGGAGCATCTCTTACATGAGGAGAGGCTGAGAGAGCTGGGACTGCTCAGCCTGGAGAGGAGAAGGCTCAGGGGGATCTCGTCAATGTATATGGATACCTGAAGGGAGGGTGTAAAGGAGACAGAGCCAGCGCTCTCAGTGGCACCCAGGGAAAGGACAAGAGACAACGGGAACAAACTGAAACACACCAAATGTCATCCAAACATAAGAAAAAACATTTTTAGTGCAAGGGTGAGTGAAAATTGGAACAGGGTACCCAAATAGGTTTTGGAACATCCACCCGCGGAAGCAGTGAAAACCCACCTGGGCACAACCCAGAGCAATCTGCTCTAACTGACCCTGCTTGGAGCGGCTGCAGACACCCTTCCAACCTCAGCCACCCTGAGATTTATCCAGGGCACAGCTCTAACATGCACTAGGAACTGCTCCAGGCTGGACTGCCCGAGCGGGGCATCCCAGAAACGCACTGTAGGCACTTGGAAAAGTTCATCTTCCTGCATGGAGATGCCGCACAGCTCTTTGCAGGAAACTGAAAAAATGGGAAATCTGGAAACCTTCAGCGTGATTTGGACCTAAACTGCATCGAGTGAGCTCTCAGACCTGAAAGATATCTTTTCCCAGGCAGAAGCCTGAGCAAGGCAGTGCATTTGGCAAACACCCAAGGGACTTGTAAAATGAAGTAGCAAAAAAATGGCAACACCGATTTTAAATTGTTTTAAGTGCTCACCAATGAATAATCTGCAGGCAGACAACATCTACTTTGCTAATGGCTGTATAATTTGTGTTGTGTTAAGAATAAGCATTAGCATGGCTGAAGATTCCTGCATTTTGCTAGATCAAAATATCTCCTAAGTGACAAAAATAGAAAGCAGCACTGAAGAATTTATCCCTCAGACAGAACAGACATTGCTTTCACTTTTCTAATACACAATGCATAGGCACGTTAACATTGATGGTTAACATCCATAAATATCAACGCTATTACAATTTGCTGTTATTTAAAAGCAGTTGCATATACTTTACAGGCACTAGACTGCCCAAGCACTTCGCCTTTAGTTTTAAATTTGTTCAAATTGTTTAGCACATGCCTTTGGCAGATGTCCCTGTGGGTCAGCCTGGAACATTATCTGAAGGAGAGAACTCTTCCATCCTTCCCCTACGGC
The DNA here is from genome assembly GCA_023375905.1 of Nycticorax nycticorax. NCBI lineage: Eukaryota > Metazoa > Chordata > Aves > Pelecaniformes > Ardeidae > Nycticorax > Nycticorax nycticorax. The sequence continues at coordinate 81,888 of JAKFQP010000887.1, forward strand.
AAGGTCACCAAGGCCCGTGGCTCTGGGAGCTCCTGCGAGCACCAGGCACGGGCAGAGGACAGCACAGGAGGTGGACGGGCTGAGCTTACCCACTGCAGCCATGCTAGGGTCACTGCTGTGAAGCTGTAACTGCTCCTCAGCTAAGAGGGATTCAGTTGCTGCTTACAGGGGAGGGGGCGCACACTCCAACTTGTCCAGTGCTGAGGCGACACCAGCCTCACGGGGTGCAGGAGTCACGGAGGTCTGTTCTGCATCTTCTTTCCATGCCAATGTAAAGAAGCTTTTTCTGTGCCCAGCGCTTCTACTCCACAGCCCATGCCCACTGCCCCACCACAGCAACACCGAGCCCGTTTATTCCAGCACTCAGCACTATGTGCTGGCAATTCCCCAGACCTCACTAGTTTACCCACAATCATGCAAACACGCTTTTGGATTTCTCTTTTTTTCAGCAGTGCCTGTCAGGGCCACCTTGCCCTCTGGCTCCAGAGGGCTGTGCTACTCCATACCTCCCAGACCAGGACACGTCCCCTGCTCCTACCTTGGTCTCAACTATTTCCCCCAGGGTTCACTCCCAGCCCTTTTCCTAACCCTTGCTGCTTCGCCTGGACATCTCACTGCCCCCAGACAGATGCAGGTGTAGCAGCAGATGCAATGCCAAGTCCCACGGGGCTTTCACAGTTGTAGGAAAAGGCTGATCAATCAGAGAGGGTCCATCAAAGAGCCAGAAGAACCATTAAAGAATCTAGAATCATAGAATCACTTTGGTTGGAAAAGACCTTTAAGACCATCAAGCCCAACCGTTATCCTAACCCTGCCATCCCACCACTAAACCCTGTCCCTAAGCACCTCATCTATCCTTCTGTTAAATCCCTCCAGGGATGAGGACGCGACCACCTCCCTGGGCAGCCCATTCCAGAGCCTGACAACCCTTTCGGTGAAGAAGTTTTTCCTAATGTCTAGCCTAAACCTGCCCTGGCCCAACTTCAGACCATTCCCCCTCATCCTATTGCCCGTTACCAGGGAGAAGAGGCCGACCCCACCTCCTACAGCCTCCTGTCAGGCAGGGTAAGTTTGCCTTAGAGAAAGAGACTTCAGGGGTTGCTCTATTTAGCGTATCAAAGAAGATTAAGGAAAGACATGATCACAGTCTATACAAATCAGCATGTGAACAAAAGCCGGGCAGACAGATGCTTAAGGACATGGTTTAGTGGTGGAATGGCAGGATTAGGTTAATGGTTGGGCTTGATGATCTTAAAGGGCTTTTCCAACCTAAACGAGTCTATGATTCTATGAAAATCCACAGAGCAAACTCTCCTGCGTAACAGCGTAGGGAAGGACCATCACCTGCCTTGGACAGACTATCGGATCGCCTGACGGGAACTACCTCTTTTTGCCCTCACAATCCATGTAAAAATACAGCCCATTTTTTTATGCTCCTTAAGATTCAAAGCCTGAAGGCTGAAATTAGACTGCTTTGGGACCAAGTAACTGGAGGGGGAGGGGGGGGAAGAAAATAGTTGCTGGAGCAGCAGAACCATGGACAAGATGGAGTCAAGAACATGAGCACTGTCCAGCAGATTGGACCTTGGCCACCCTTGTCCCCAAGCCCTGCTCTGAGCAGCAAGGGGAGATGCTCTCTGCAGGGACAGTGAACTGGGCCATTCTGTCATCCATCCCCCCAGCACCCCCCACCACGGTACCAGGGATGTCAGCCAGTTGGCCCTAATGACTTCTATTTGGACTGGCCTCTGTCAGGGGTGCTTTTAAGTTGACTGGATGCATTTCTAAATAGATGAAGTGGAACAGAGGAATGGACTTCATTACACAAGAGACTGGACCGTGTGATCGGAGTCGCCCCTCTGCCCTCAGCAGCAGTGAAACACACAGCCCTGCGGTCAGTGTTCCTTGGTGGCACTGCAAGGCGATTCCACGCGGCTCGCGGTGAGGTGAACACGGCAATGTTATACAGCTCACACCTAAACCCTTTTTTGGGTAGATATTTCTTAAGTGAAAAGAACAGACGTAAAAACACATAAAACCATGCCACGACGGTAATTTTCTCTCTGAGATTTCCGTACTCTAGTGCCCTGGCCTACACCACTAATGAAAACAGAAGCGCACGTCAGGGCTGGTTCTGGACAGGCAAACTGGTCTGTGCCCCGAGAGCGCAGCGAGGAAGCACGATGGCGTGCTCCCCTCGGCGGGGATGCCCTACCTGGGCACCCACTAACAGCGACCGGCAGAGCAGGGGCACTGCCCTACCCAGACCTGCGGTCAGGCCATCATGTCCTTCTTAAAATACTGGCCTAAGACCTCCAGCTCTGTCACAGTCTCAGGCCAGTCACTCAAACTGACCTGCAGGACATGGTCAGTATGGTTCTTCTCTTCTTTCATTCAACAATCATAGAATCATAGAATGTTTTGGGTTGGAAGGGACCCCTAGAGGTCATCTGGTCCAACCCCCCTGCAGGGAGCAGGGACACTGCTGACTAGATCAGGTTGCTCAGAGCCCCACCCAACCTGGCCTTGAAACCTTGAAAGGGCTGGAAACCCTTTGGATCAGGAATTCACTTACTGATCTTTGTTCAGCATTTAGGAGAAGCCGCCTTTACTACAAAAGAATACAGGAATCAAAGGTTTGTGTAGCTCAGCACCCTGGCTCTGATGCTGGCCTAAGCAACTATCTTGGAAAAAAGACAACCCCAGGGAAAACGCAGACGTCTCTGCCCAACACACCGTCCTAGTTTGCACCCTTTTAGGTCAGGGACTTCTTCAGGTACCTAAGTTTTTATATATTTGTTTCTTCTGAGGCAATTTCTCTTCCATGAACGGAAATACTGCAATACAAATAACACTGCTAGGGAATTACTATTGCAACAAAATTCAGTTTCTGTAAGACAGCCCTAATTATGAGCCATGAGAATTTTTAAACTCCTATGTTACTTTTGCAGAACTTCTTGCAAAATCTTGGGACCGTGAAGCCATCTCATCTCTCGGGGAAATAACGTCAAACTTTATAATCACAATGTGCTGTTTCCTAATAACAGGCATCATAAATCTGTCTCTCCTAAATAAAAATCCAGACATGTTTCCTTGCAATGAATGGAGATTACTTGAAGTGATCACTTAGGAAATACACACAGAAGATAAGGGAAGTTACAGACACAAGTGAAATAAACTCCTACCATAAGGTAAAGGACAACAAGGATGTTTTAAAGGAACAGTAACAGGGGAAATTATTGTCATAGCTGACATCCATTAGCGGGAATGGATACAGTAACTATTAGTGTTAGAGAAAGCATTCAACAAATATTTATCTTCTGTGCTTGTAAAGGTACTGAGTGGGGTATTCACTTTCTACAGTATTAAGAAAAATATTTACTGTTCAACAACAACTGTTTGACTAAACAGATTATTAACCAACCACAACCAAAGCTAATCACAGCCAACGGTCAAGAAACTTTAAAGCCACTTTTGTGAGCAGTTTTTCAAAGCAGTTCCTTGGCTAATTCCATCGTTTACCAAACCTTGGCACCTGGAGGAAAGGACAGCGGAGTGGAGGCCTGGAGAAGCAGAGGGCTGTAATCGTGGGGTTGAAAGGGGCAAGCTGGATGCTCCTGGCAGCTCCAGAATGGTTAATGTGGCAAACCAGACAGGCAAGATGAGGCAGATTTTTTGATAGTGATGGAGTTTGGATGCTAACATTAAATACCAGGAAGTTGCAAAATTGATTGGATTTTATAAAAATTAGACCTGAATAAGCCAAATGCCTTACAGAAACATTTTATGCCAGAATTACAACAATTAACCAACCTGGAAATTCTCACATCAAGCATCTGAGGACACACAGAGATGCTCAGGACATGAAATTCTTATTGCTCCTGTACAAGCTAAGCGCTGATCTCATCACAGAAGAGATTATCTGCTTCAAAAGCACAAACTCGGACACAAACCGGTCTAGAAGCAGCAGCAAAGTGACATGGGTTCGTGCTTCCAGCTGAGACAAAGGCCGAGACAAACTGTGACTGCTCTCTAGAGACGCAACAGGGAGAAAATAACAGTGAAAGGAGAGGATTCGGTAAGCTAAAGGGCAGGGCCAGCAGGAGAACCGAGAGTTATAAATGAGCTATGAATACATTTACACTGGAAACAAGAAGGCAGCATCTAATCACTAGGAAAGAAATATTGAGGAATACACTCCAGTATGGCAACAGGAAAAATAAGCAATTAGTTAAAAATGAGTTCAGCTTGTGACAACAGCAGCGTAAGACTGAAAGCAAGAATTCAGGAGTCTTTCATGGAACATGTTCCTAAGGAAAGGTTACGGCGCATCCACCAAGGGAAGATGGTGAAGGGTTAGCTCAGGGGTCTGAGAGGTGAACCTCGGATGCACAGGCAGGAGAACTGAGACCTGGGGGAGGGACTGGCGCTGCCGGTGTACACACCGCTGGAGACCATCTGTTATGAAGGGGCTGGAGACCCAGGATTCAATCTCTGAGTGGTCTCTGTGAAAGCAACAGGAGGATCTAAGATTTGGAAAACCTGCCTTGCATGGGGAGATGAGAGAAGCTTTTCATATTTCATTTAACGGAGTGAAAGGATGTGACCTCTTCACCAGCTGCGCGGGCTGAAAGTTTTTGGCATTAGGCTGCTCTTCATTCCAGCTGAGAAAGGAAGCGTCTGGAAACTAAAGCAAAACCGTTTCAGGTAGGAGGTAAAGTACACAGTTCTAACCCTGAGGTGACAGTCATCGGAACAACTGAGTAAGGACTGTGGTTGGTTTCTCAATAGGATCAGAAGTCATTCCACAGAAGGCGCTGGGCTCTCCTACAAGCCAATGGGTCTAACCAAAACTAACTGGGACAGTAATTTCTATGGCCTGCATGATGGCAAAATTCAGACTGCCCTGGCAAAACACTTCTCTCTTCTCTTGGGATCTGTGAGCGGGGGTAACCAGCAGCAGAGCGGGGGGGAGGCGGCACAGCTTTCAAAACTCAAGACAAGCTTTAGCTAAGCTGTGCACCACACAAGGCATTTTCCTGAACCCTTGCCCATGCTTGTGTTTCTCAGAATCACAGATGGGGGGCATATTTAAATGCCACACACTGTAAGCGTTATGAATAACTATGCTTTTAGCAGAAGTACCTTCCAGGCAGAGCTGTGTGCTGGCCAGAGACCCCTGCTCCAGAGCCAGGCGGAGCACTGAAGGCAGCTCCTGCCATCTCGTGGACACGGGCCCTCCGCTGCGCCGCTCCGGCATCACACATCAAACCTGCTTTGACAAAATGCAGTGCTTTTCCTTCTTCAGTACCTCCTCCCTGGAACTGCTTCTCAGTCAAGCCTTTCCACCTGGATGCAGAAGAAAATCCCCTCTCACGTGAGGACACCCCCCCCAGTGCACGTATCACAAACGGCATCAGGGAGCAACGCACCATCTGTTTATGGATTTTGTGAGACTTCCCACAGCCCAGCAAGGCTTGAAAGGAAATACTTGGCATTTAGGGGCTGATCCCCAGAGCTTCACTGGTTTTGCCCCTACACCTAAGGCAGCGGGACCATTTTTGAAAATAATTTGGTTTTAAGCTTTTTAAAAATATGCTTAGCCAAATTAGCATGTTAGCAGTTTAATACTGCAGCTGAAGACATCTGGATCATTTATAGGATCTCAACACACCAAACAAAACTGGATCAGAGTCCATACTCCACACTTTTCTACCATGACAATAAATAGGCCTTGGACATTTTAATTAGCATACTTAAGAAAAGCAATTTTAGGCTTTAAGCGGTTTTGCTTCTTCTGTAAGAAGTTACAAATTGCCGCACTACCAAGTTTCCCCCTCCTGAGTCTGCTCCTCACCCACGAAAACCTAGAGCGCTCACAGTTCAGCAGGTGTCGAATGCAGCACACACATCAACATTGCCTCCCTCCTACCTCCTTCTCCTTTCTGCCTTCGCTGTCTGGTTCCCAATGCCACCTGAGCCAAAATCCATGCGCCCTCCAGGACCTCCCTGCTGGAACCCCACCGGCTCTGCTTTTGGTCCTCATTTACCTCTGCGCAACATGGGTCTCATTCAAAACCCCAAATTCAGCTGCCACTTCTGTGCCGCTGGCTTGCAGATCAGGCAGTAGCTGGGCATCCACCCAATACCAGGACAAACGGATCAGAGGTGGGTCTTTTCCCCCTAACTGGCCACTATTCTTGTCCCTCCAAACCTGGGTTTCCTATCCTGCTTCAGCTCTGACTGACAAGAGCCGATGAAATCAAAAGTCTGTGGCCAGGAGCACAGGGTGAGCAAGGGAAGGAACAGCTACACTGCTGCAGAGACATAGCACACCAGCACATCTTGTTTTTTTATGAAACCAGCCAAAAACCTTTCTGTCTTAGACTGTGGTGAAGCCAAAAGCACCGCTCACCACCCTGACCGATGCTGCCTCTTGCTTTCCTCAGTTCCATCCCATCCACCTACTGCCTTCTGTCTTACTCGTGGCTTACACGCCTCTAGAACACTTCATATAGCGCCTGGCATAAGCAGTCCTGACCTATAACTGCACATTATAGCTGATGTATAAAAAGAATTATAAAAATAAACCAAAAATGCTCTAGCATTTCTGAGGAGGCATTCTCACCTAACCACGGTTTGCCGAGCCGATGTCCTGAAGCAAGAGTATTTCCAGTTTTTACAGCTCTTTAGCTTATCTGCCGTGTAATCACAGCTATCCCGAGTCCTCCTCTAGAGGTCACATTTGTCCCTCCAGCAGTATTCCTGTGAGGAATTCCCCAGAGGAAACTTAGCGAGTGATATAAACCCCTGCAAGTAACACCAAAGAAGCACAACCACCTGGTAAAAGCAATTTCAAGGCTAAGGCAGAAACATGTTTCTTATCTCAGTGTGACCCTGCCATCAAACCAGTCTGCGCTATTGCCTGGCTCTGAGGTTCACGAACCGCTGCTGCTGCTGGAGCACACCAAGGCCACGGCTGCAAATGCCCCAGCCAAGGCGGGCTCCCTGTTGGGCACACGTAGGGAGGAATTCATTTCATCTAACTTCAGCCATCTGCAGCACACACTTCTGCACCTGCACTGATCATCTCTACATATCCAGTGGAAAGAAAGAGGCACTCGGAGGAACGAGGAATAATTTGGTGTATCTGAAGGCCGACGGCTTTTCTGTTCCAATCTGTTTGCAAGGTACTGTCTGGGCCAGTCCTTTCTCTTTTCCGTATCTCAGTTGTCTTCTCCACTTTTTCAGGCCTTCGCTTTAGAGACAAAGAAGGACACCACCTCATAACCCTGAGCCTGTGAGTCTGATGCACAACCTGTGGATGTATGAGGCAATCAAAGTGCTCAGTGTGCCACTTGGCCACTCCGCAGCGCCTGCACTTTGCCTCTTTCCTTTCTGCTCAGCATTGTGCATTTTGTTCCCAGTCAGCCCACTGACCTTGTACCAGTCCTTCTAGCTCCTTGTCTTGGCATTTTCCTTAAATCAGAGGTTCTTCAGTCTCCTGGCATTCAACCCAGGGCCCTGATCATGCTCTTCTGCCTTTGATGCAACATGCTTTTGGCTCCTCCAGCTTCTTCTTGCACAGACCTCAGGTCCTAATTTTGCCCTTGGCTAGCTTTGGCCTCTGGGCTCAAACCTTTTCCTGCTCAGCCCCTAATCTTTGATCCCAACTGCCCACAGCTCGGCCAGGATTCCCTACCAGGCCTCACATTCCTCTGCAGGGATGCAGGACATCTCACTGGCTTTATGGAACCAGTAAGCCAACCCCAGCCTGTCCTCCGCGACATCTTCCAGGAAAGCATGGCTCTGTTCCCTTTCTCATTTTCTTTTGAGCTTCCTGAAAAGTATTACAAATACGCTGCCAAATGACAGGGGAACAGTAGAGGAACTTAAAAAAAAAAAATGAACAGGGGCTATTAAGAGACTCTCATTAAAGAGCAGATTGCTCAGTGAAATAACAATGAAAAGGATGTGAATGGTTACTAAGGGAGATGGACCTGGCACTGCAATAGGTAATATTGATATGCCAGGCAGAAGAATAAACAGGAACAAAAGTAAAAGCCCTAGAGAAAAGCACAAGGCACATGGCTCTGAGCACCATTGCTAAATCAGCAGGAGAAGAGTTCACAGAAATCCAATTAGCAAGGCCAGAAGCAAGAAGAGCTGGCCAGAATGCCAATCAGCACATGAAACAGCCAGCGTGAAGACGGAAGGTAATAAACACGTCCAGCCACAATGTGAAATACAGGCAAGCAAAAGGAAAGCATGCACAGTAAGGACAGAAATGGTTGGCTACTCCTCAAGAGGAAGAAATGCTCTGAAATGCTTAAAACAAGCAATCAGCAGCAACAGCGGCACAGGAGCGAGCGAGCTGTACAAGGCATATATCACACCAACCCATAGACTAACCCGTTACAATTGCACAGACTTAAACAAAGGTCTTGGCATAACTTTAGCAGCAGACTAATCCCTGTGCAGTCCAAGCGCATTCCTCAGAGCTCCTGACAATTTCCCCTTGTCTAAAGGAGCCTGATCTGCTCCAGATCTTTCATCAACCCTGGCCTCTCCTTGAGCTCCTAATGGTAGACAGTCTTATGCCATCCTCACTCTCCCACGGGCTTCTCTCACGTGCGCCAGAAGACCTAGGTTTGTTTCATGTATTACTTAGCTAAGCAGTGGTGTTGCCTCCACGCGTCTTTCCTCCAGAAGCCAGTTCTGGTAGTCAGACAGGGATGCCAAATGACACCCACACCTCCTAGGCCAGATCCTCTCTTACAGGAGTGGTGCAATCGTTAAAACAACAAATGTCCCCAGAAGGCGGAGTGACAGATCTTTGCTAATAGCACAGTGAGACAGCTTCTCAGTGGGCACTAATTAATATCACCTTCTCGGCTCCTGTTGGCATTTTTTTTCTAGCAGCTCCAGAAACGGCCCAGTAGTTTTAAATCTGATTGTTGATTTTGAAAAAAGAGCAAAGCACCACTTCAATCAGCTAGTTCAACAGCTCCATCCATCTTTCCTGAAGGGTTCAGAACAGAAGCACATTTCTGGAAGTCTTTTTTTTTAAATGTAAATCCAAATGGTCTGATGGTATGGTCAAAAGATCACAAACATTGCCAGCATTCCATCTAGAGAGTTTTCTGAGAAGGTGATATAAAACCAGACCCACTTCTTTCTTCTCCTTTTTTCATTTCATCACATGTGCCTACTGCAGAATATTCTAAACAACATGGTAGCACGTTGGTGAACGCAGCCCATGTCACTCAAGCTTTCAGTCCGTTATTTGCCCGAGTATCTCTTCAGTCATGAATAAAGCTTGAATAAAGGGCAAATCCTTCACAGCAAAACAAATTAGTTTCACTAACACATTTGCATTCCAACCAAAATTACTAAATAAGCATGAACAAGATGAATGCAAATGAATTAACTGTTAATAGAATGAGAGCAAAATTTATGCGCCCAATAATAAATTCCATACATCCACTGCTGAGCAGTACTGCCGGCAAAGTCCTCTTACAGTGTCTGCCTCGTGATTTACAGCTGTCAAATCTCACACTGGGTTTCACCGATCATAAGGTGACACACGGCTCTTAGATGACTCCAACTGCTCCATTAAAACGGTGTTCATAGAGTAATCCCGCTCGCTATTTTGTATGAAACAGAAGAGCTAAAATAGACACACGGTGACATGCTGCAGCAAGACAACATACTGTAGCAAGCACGAGGTTGGCTTCCAGCGGGGTCTCTACCTGTCAAAAGTTTTTGTTTGGCAAGAAGCCTGCCAGGGATTCCAGCCGCGGAGGGGAGGCCTGAAGGACGCGTGAAGAGCACGGGCAGAGGGTATTCGGAGTCTAACGGCATCAAACCCTCACGGTGTTATCGATCCTGAGGCAAAGCCATTCCCTTTTACGGCACTTGTCTGCCCCAGATCTGACACGAGAGAACAACATTCAAGTCTTATTTCAAAGTAAACCCGTCAATTAGAATGACATTTTCCAAATAAATCTATGGGCCGAAGAAAGCCCTTCCAAAAGATTCTCTTCACATCGGCTCCTCTTCTCACTGTTTTAATTTTAGAGTTAGGCACAATTCAACACGGCCACACACACCCTGTTTAACTGCAATCATGAGTAATTACATTTAGGAGGAACACTGTCACACAGCCTTGGCTCAGTACTTGTTACGGAGAGCGGGACATGATCAGTGCGAGATCACAGCTCTAGAGGCCTCTGTTTAAGAGCTGGTTTTGGCATGGAGCAGAACCACTATACATGTAAATCTCATTTACTACCCATAAAGACCATGAGAAGAATGAAACATTGTGAAAACATAACCATGAGAAAGAAACAGTAAGAATTAAGGGGTTACTGGAAACTCTGAATTTTAATGGTAAAATATTTTTTAAGTGAGAAAAGAAGTAGAAAAGCAGTAGAGAGCAGAAGAGCAGGGCTGCAAAGGAAGATACGTTAAGTTTTATTACGACAAAACCACAGGGAGGACTTCGAGCAAATATTAAGAAATGGTTCAAGAAGGATGAGGAACTCCTTGAGAGAGTCCAGAGGAGGGCAACAAGAATGCTAAAGGGACTGGAACATCTCCCCTAGGAGGAAAGGCTGAGGGAGCTGGGCTTGTTCAGCCTGGAGAAGAGAAGGCTGAGAGGGGATCTCATCAACACCTACAAATATCTCAAGGGTGGGGTCACGAGGACGGAGCCAGACTCTTCCCAGTGGTGCCCAGCACCAGGACAAGGGGCCATGGGCACAACCTGAAGCAGAAGAGGTTCCAGTTGAACGGGAGGAAGAACTTGTTGACTTGGAGGGTGATGGAGCCCTGGCCCAGGCTGCCCAGGGGGGCTGTGGAGTCTCCTTCTCTGGAGATCTTCAACCCCCGCCTGGGCGCTGTCCTGTGCCCCCTGCTCTGGGTGAGCCTGCTTGAGCAGGGGGGTGGCACTGGGGGAGCTCCCGAGGGCCCTGCCAGCTCCTGCCATTGTGATTCTGTGTGTATAGCTGAATTTTGGTGGTGGGGAGGGGACAGAGAGAGACTGGAGAACTTCCAGGTAAGAAAAGGTTCCTGCACAGAACATGAAGCTTAAGCCAAGAACTTTCCTGCGTGCACAGCTTTACGGAGGGTTACTACACCGAGTACGCAGGTGCATGCACAAGTTCCAGCAGGGTAAGCACAACTGAATTTACAGGCATTAGCTGCTCCACAGAACCGCCTGGCCCCGCTCCCTTGACGCAAAAGGAACTCTAATTTTTCCACTGGATATGAACATGGGTTTGGGAAGCAAATTGCTCACAGTGATTTGATGTGCCAGGTTTTAAAAAAAAACAAAAGTTAGCACCTGCTCATAAATCCAGTGCTTTTGCAAACAAACAATATCCAGATCTCTGAAACATAGCAAGCGTTGTACTCCTGGCTCAGGAAAATCTCAAAGGTACATTAGGCACCGCAGATCAACAAACCTCATTCATGCACAGACTATTTCCGATTTGCAAAAATCACCCAGCTTATTTTGATAAGAAATATGCATTATGACATTGGCAAACAAAATCATCACTCAGTCACATATCAGAATGAATAAGAGACCAGAGACAAAACTGGTTCACAAGTTTTATTCTGAACCCCTAGAGGCTTCTGAAAAAGTCTTTACGAAAAGCAATTAAGGAACCACAGTTATCAAAGACAGTAATCGGTCTTGTATTAAAAGGTAGGTCCAGATTCAAATCACAGTAGTCAGTTTTCGTGATGTCAGATGCTTGAAGAGTGACATTTCATTTCATTTATTCATTAGTTTCATTTAATTATTTTTCTGATATCCCTAAACCACAGCCTCCTTTTCCACTCCCTCTTCCTTTCCCCTGAGCTGCTGGCTGAGAAAATAAGTAATAGTACAGCACTCAGCAGAGTCAAAAGAATACAATAAAGTCTGATGGCAGCAACCCATTGTCACCTGAAGAAGAGCGTGGTGGTATTTTGTCAGTGACAAGCAGTGCTTTCACTCAGAAGTGTTTGTACAGAAAATCAGTATTTGTTTACTGCTCAAGCTGGCAGACAAACAGACTTACAAAAGACACTTCAGCTTTTTTTGTTTATAAACCACCTGCTGCTGCGAACTGCAACTCAGTTATCATTTGTTTCTACAGCACCTTCGTCAGGATAGAATATCAGACCTTTCCAGAAAAATCAATACACATATTTGAAAACAGGATAATTCCAAACTGTGCTAGATTAAACTTAAAAACATAAAAAATAAACTTATTAGATGCTTTACAAGCAGTTGCACTTAGAAGACAAATCAGATTGTTCTGGTATCAAAATCTGGAATGGCTCCTTCAATCTGGCTCATGTTTCTAGTAAAGACAAGCATGCCCTTGCAGAAGCCCCATTTTAGCCAAGCTGAACGTTATCCTGTCAAAGGAATGGTGCTGGAAACCACAGTGGTACGAAGCAGCAGCATGCCAGTGGAGGCTGCTTTTTCTTTCTCATTTTCCTTCAAGGAACAGCAGTGTTACGCCCATCCATACAAATAAATTCGCTGTGTTGAAGAGCATTTATGAGATCACAAACTCGTATGACAGAGTGCCCTCAACAGTGTAGAGCCTACTCATGTATAAGATTTAATTCTCACAGTTTTAGAAGGTTCTTCAGAGCCTGTCCAAAGCCATCCTCCCAGTCTGACAGGTGGGCAGCAATGACATGCTGATGAAGAAATGGTAGAGGAAACACTCTGTCAAACAGCTATAACCTCACCACTTCGAGACCAGTATACAAAGCAGAAGTGTTGGGACAGTGCCTGCACTGAAAGATGGGGAGAAAAAAAAAAAAAATGACAACAAGGTGTCCATAGGCAAGCGCACTTCAATTAATCAATTCCATTTAAGTGAAACTTCAAACCTGATCTAATTTAGCCAATTTATTGCAAGACCTTTATCTAGGAAGTCTGACCAATATTCAAACTGACTGTTAGCACATGACAGAGAGGACGCTCTAAGACTATTCCCATTAATATATTAATTCTGGCCAGTGTTGAGAAGAGCAGCTGGTAAATGAGTGTTGTAGAAAGTCAGCTCAGAACACAAAGCTCCTTCTTTCCCAAATAAAAAGAAGAGCAGGTTCCCTATCTTTGGAAAATGGAGTACAAAATACTGCAGAGATTTCTCCCAGCAGAGAGCACACACAGATGTGAGCAGGACTGATCAAACCAAAGGCATTCAAGAACCACAACAGCAAGTGGGGGGAAATGCAGAACTCCCTCTATGCCTCCTTCAGACAGAATATGCATGTTTTCAGGTGTTGCTCCTGGGGGTCTCTGAGTGTTTGAAATGCTCCAGGCAAACCCTCAGGCTGGGGGGAATCTTCAGTCACAGCAGGCTGGGAAAAAGCCATCACCATCTGCCTCCACTGGGGAAGGCAGACTCCTGCACGTACCGAGGCGACGATGGCCTTTCTGAGCTGGGCACTGGCAGTGCACAGACACTGCAGGACCCTGTGCTCTTTTGCCACAAAAAGCGGAAGGTCAGCCATGTATTTTCCAAGACAGCGGGTGGCAAGGCACAAGCTTCTTCTACAGGAGGATGGAATTAAATTATCACCACCAAAATTCCTTCTGGTAACTGCAGCAAGTGATTGGCATAGGCTATTGCTTCTCTAATGTAATTAAAACCAAACATGTCTCAAAAATTTACTTTAAGGTCATCAAAAAAGCTGTAAGAAACCTCCCCATCCCCACTTTGAGAAGGCCATGCTGCTGTGGCCCAGACCAGAGGCGCAGAAGCAGAATGAGCCGCCAGCCTGAATGAAGATTTAGCCACGTTCCCCAGACCTCGCTGTCCCTGCAGCTCAGCCATCACTATCGACTCCATCAGGTCTCACGAGAAAAACTGAATATTCTCCGTAAGAGTCCACCCATGAAAATGTTGCTTTAGGACACTTGGTGAGCTGTCAGAAGCAGATGGGAGACAGCATGAAGCTCTCACAGGGAACACTTGCCCACCTAACCACAGATCATTTTTGTCTTGAGGACTCTGTTAATCCACTGAATACCTTCCAACTCTCTGCGAACTGAAGCAAGCTGAGGCAAAGATTCCACAGCTAATAGCTTTACTGCGCCTGATTCATCCAACTGCCCTAACATCATCCTACAAAGGGAAGAGGAAAGTAAAACACAGGCTAGAGAGTGGAGATGCAATAAAGTCTGTCAGTAATTTGTAGCAGGAAAAGGTT